>APFE031718378.1:843-42110 GCA_000404065.3 Pinus taeda | reverse complement strand
CTTGGTTTCACATCCATTAGAAATTGTCATTGAACCTGATCTACAACTGATGAAGGCATCTGTTGTAGCCAGCCAAGGTCTCCCTAAAATCAATGGATGACCCCCCAACTTTGTTTTAGTCTGTAATACAACAAAATCAGCTGGGTAGTTCCAAGATTCGACTGAAATTATCAGGTCTTCAATGACTCCTTTAGGTTTGATTGTATAGCGGTCAACTAGCTCTAGAATGGTTGGGGTTTCCCTAATTACATTCTTTAACTGCAATAATTGTGCGGTTTCAAGTGTCATAATGTTTATTGCGGCACCTAGATCTACTAAAACTCTAGAAACAAAAGTTTTTCCAACCTGCACTGTGACCATAGGATGACCAGGGTCACCATATTTCACAAGGGGTTTTTTACCTAACATTAGAGCAGCTAGATCACCCATCACATGGACTGTGAGGGGATCTTTAGCTTTTCTTCCAGGTTTCTTAATGCAAATATCTCTAACAGTTCTAACATAAATTGGTACATCTCTTAGTGCTTGTAAGAGTGGAATCTTAACATATAAATTCTGCAATTCTCCTAAAAGGTTAAAAGCAGGTGGCTCAAGTGTTTTGGTAAGAGCCAGACGTTCAGGGAATGGTGGCTCTGCTGTTTCAGCAGTCTTATTAGAGGATGATTCAACTGTTTCAGTATTTTTATTAGATGACTTTTCTTTTCCAGTTTCTTCTTTATCAGAGTCAGAAGAAGTAATGTCATCAATAATGGGTTCAACTATTCTCCCAGAGCATAAATAAATATCATTGCATTGCAGAGGGAAAACAGGTTGGTTTTGAATATTAGTTACTCGCAGAGATTTGTTGTTATTTGGGTTGGGGTTAGGTTGCACAGGCAGCTGGGGTCTCATTGTTTGATTATTCGATGGAGCATTTGATGGTAAGGAGAGGGATTGTTGATACTGGGGAAATTGGTTTGGGAATGGAATCTGCTGAGCCCTGCAATTTGGGTTCCATTGATTAAAATAGGATTGCTGTAGAGCCCAGAAATTCCATATTGTAGGATCAACAAAAGGGGGATTCGATTGCTACATGGGTGGGAAATTCATTTGATTAAAGGGTGGGTATTGAATTTGATTCAAGGGTGGGTAATTTGCTTGAAAAGGAGGATGATTGTTCCAATGATTAAATGACATGTTAGAATTCATACCTTTTCCTCGTGGTTGCCATTGCCTCCTTTGTGTCAACAAGTACACTGCTTCAGCTTCTTCTTCAGTTGGCTACAGTGCTGCTTTTATTCCTAGTAAAGAAGGGCATTGTTGGGTCTCATGGTCCTTCTCACAAATGGTGCAAATTGGTACCTTATCCAGTGGACATTCCCTTAATGGGTGTTTTTCTCTGCATTTAGAGCAGAAAATAGCCAAAACAGCTTCTGCTTCTTCCCACTTCTTTTTAACCTGCAAGGTATCAATTTGTGAAGCAAAAGAGCTTAACATTTCAGTTTTAAATTCTTCAAGTAAGTTACCTATTTCAGCCCATGTTGCTCCACAACTTGCTGATTTCTGGACTCTTGAGTATGTATTATCCTTGCTTTTTGGTATGCTTGCTACTCTTCTTGAACATCTCTTACAGAGGTTGACAATCTCATCATATGATTCCTTAGATATATCCCCTTTTCCATGCATATTCAACATATCTAAACAATCATCTCGTACCCCTTTTAACAATATTGACTTAAGAATGACCTTACTCATATTCGGATGATCAGATCGCTGCAAATTATACTGTAGTCTTTCCACGAAGTCTTCCATATTTTCATCCTCCTTCTGAACCATCTTAAATAATTCCTCCTTCCTTTCTCTTGTTCGGTAATAGTCTTGGTATTTGGCCAAGAACTTTTCTTTCATTTGATCCCATGTTGTGATCACATGTCTTCCCAGGCTCATGAACCATCTTAATGCATTTCCTTTTAATGTTGCTAGAAATAACTTCAACTTTTGAGGATTAGTAACATAATCATAACTCCTACACAATATATCAAACTCAAACAAAAATTCATCAGGGTCTTCAGATGATAAACCATGGAAATTAGGTAGGGTTGATAATGGAATGTTCTTCATAGGAGTTGCCCCTCTAGGAAGATCTCCACTAGGGAATTCTAAGGTGGAGAGAGAATTTTCCCCTCTTCCTTCTCTTCGTCCCCCACCAAAGGGTCCTTCATTATTTCCTTCCATTGGTTGTTCCCTGTCTCACTTGCTCGGTCTTCAGCGCTTTCTGTAGGGCTTTCAATATCCTAAACCAGTTCCTCAACTTCAATATCTTCTATTGGTTCCTCAATATCTTCCACTGACTCCTCGATTTGTTCTACTGTCTCTTCGGCCCTTTCTGGTCCCAATACTTCCTCCATTTCGTAGCCTGTATGGAGAGAAGGCTGAGTCTGTGGCCTCCAAAAGCTTACCTTCTAAGATGTTTCCGCTTTCGAAATAATGTCATCAATGAAAGTTTTTCTTCCTCCTCTACCTTTGCCCCTGCCACCTGTACGGTTAGCTTTCCTGCATCCTTTCATGCATCCTGTACATCTAAAGGAAATTCATTAATACTTTTAAAATCTTCGGTCGCCTTTCCCGGCAACGGCGCCAAAATGTTGGTCACTTTAATTGCTTATTAATTTAAACAGTCGAGTGCCACATAAATTGTCAACCCGGGAAAGTCTGATTATTTCAAAGGTGACTACGTACTGTATATACTCAATTTTAATAGCATTAAAAAGCTATAGTATAAACAATTCACACTTTGTTAAACCTCTACTCTGTGTTATAGCAGTTATAGTCTGTTGCAGGAATTGAATAAGAACAGATAATTGATTAAAGAAAGTAAATCTGCAAAAAGGAAACAATGGTTGTCCTGTAACAAAGGATCAAGACCCTATCCCCTAGAGTAGAAACATTCAGCACCTGCATCTGTTATCTAGTTCACCAATACACTCTGTAAATCCTAATCACTGGTGAGGCACTCATGTACAGCATCAATCAAAAAGAAAAACCGAGTCTTAGCAAAAGTAAATTATCATCAGAAACGATGCTCGTGAATGAGGTATAAACAGAATTCACACACAACACACAACAGAAAGAAGATGGGTGAATCTTGTGATGAAGGTGGGCCCTGTCCTTCTCACAAGATTCCCCAGGACACAGAAACTAAGTTAAAATACTCAGAACAAAATTTTATTCATCCGTCAATATACCATATTACAAGAAAGATTCAGTCTTGTCCTTTCGCTACAATCCATGTGTTATAGCTTGTTCATCCTATGTCGATCCCCTCTCTAATGTAGATGTCTCCTCTTTATAGAGGATACATCTATTACAAAAGATTTTCAGTATAAATTCTAGTTCATCCCTTTGTACAAAAATAGGGAAATCAGTTCCCGTTAACAGAATGTTGTTACAGTAATGTGGATCATGAACGTTATGACCAATGTAACAGTTTATTCAAATAATCGATCAGATTCCTTTGTTGTCGCAATTATGGTACGCAAATCTCAACTGTCTCCTTGAGATTCATATGTTGTCCTTGTTGTTTCAACTTTGAGGTTCGTGTTGTTTCTGCTATTTCAGCAACTGAAAATATAGTCCTGCCAGCTTTAGGCAGTTTCAACAATTATTCAGCAACTTAGTCAACTTCAAGGATCAATTATAAAGATAGCATGATTATGTGTTGAATAATTAAATGTATAGCAATGAGAAGAGTTACTGTATACCTTTAGAATGATTGGGTCAACATACTAACAAAGGCTTTCAACTATGAGTTGAAAAGGGTAATATTATGACAAAATATAGGGTCAAAAATAGACAATATGGGGTCCTAACATATGGGATGCAATAATAGCAGAGATAAAGAACAACTAGGAGTACCTAACCCTGATGGCAGAGAAAAAT
Organism: Pinus taeda; assembly: GCA_000404065.3. Lineage (NCBI taxonomy): Eukaryota > Viridiplantae > Streptophyta > Pinopsida > Pinales > Pinaceae > Pinus > Pinus taeda. The sequence continues at coordinate 38,192 of APFE031718378.1, read as the reverse complement.
GTTGAAATCAAGGACTATGAGTTCTTTATTCTATCTGCCAAGGAGGAGGATGAAAAGAATACTAAGATAACTAAAATATCCATTCAGTATGTCAATGAAAAACAACTTAGTGAGTTGAGGGCCATAGACGTGGTAGACAAGGTAATTGAAATCTTAGATGTCTCCAAGATGATCTAGAAGGAAGCAACCTAAGCCAAGGTTAAGGAATGTCTAGAAACTGTGTTGAAGAATGTTGTTGTGTTTGACTCAGAAATTGAGCAAAGACTTAGAGATAGATTTCCCAGCTGTTGGGACCTCGTAGGAGAATTGATCCCATGGGAGAAATACAATAAATTTTTTGTATAAGCTAAGAGCAGAGTCGATTCCTCCCATGAGAAGACCTCTTCCTTAAAGGGAAAGACAATTGAGAACTATATAAGGAGATATTTCCAGCTGCTATGGGTCGCGAGGACCTTATTTCGCACCAAGCCAAATTATGTAGGGGTCACAAGTCTTAAGATCGCCTATAAAAATTTGTTTCCCTCTCGTCTATTGATCCCAACACTATGGAAGAAATGTGATTAGTTCATAAATCCTCCAAAACTACTGATCATCGACCCAACAATTCTTCCTACAGAACCTCACCAGTGAAGATGAAGATATTTCTGACCATGTCAATCATGACACCTTACTATTTTATGCTTTTTTATAAATATTCTATTTCAAGAAATAAAGTCAAGTTAGTTAGGGTTTAGTAAGTACATTTGTGCAAGTAGCACGCTTGTATCATTATGTTGTGATGAATCATTGGCAAATCAAGAAGCAATATTTTGTAAGGGGTACTCATCCTGAGACCCTATTAAAGGTTGTGTTATCACTGTAAAAGTTCTCTAAACTTGGACAGTTTACATTTGTTCCTAAGTCATAGTGTTAGATAGGGGTTGAGTCATTTTTATGTTTTTAAGAGTCTTAGTTATAGCATTAGAGTCTCATTTCCATCATTAAATAAAGTCCATCAGCATTGTCTGGCCCCTTATGGATCCCATATCATGTTTAAAGTTTCATGTGTCTGGTCATTTCAAAAATTTGAACGCGCTACGAAACTGTCTATGCGTTTTCATAGAACAAAACCCAGAATTTACACTGGATGCACTACGAAATCAAGGATTCGTGATCAATCATGTCTAGTTGTCAAATCCACCAAAATTCGTTAAATTTTCATTATCATGTGTCAGCCCACGAACCTTTCCTCTCACATGCAACCATTCATATCCATCATTAGATTCGTTAGGGGTCATTTGTCCATAGTCATTTCAAATTTCAAAAAAAGGTTAGTTGACCTTGGTCATATTCATGTTGATCTTGGTCATATTCATGTAAGAGACACTTGGTGTTGTTCTTAGTCTAAGTAAACAAGCCCAGGGAAAGCAGAAACCAGAGTTCTTCCGTAGGGTTCAAGCGAGGCATTTCCTCAGTTAAGCAAGGCAGTTTTCTTCTAGGTTTTCTATCTATAGGGATTTCAAAGGAGAAATGTCAAAGAAAGAAGAAATCACAGGTCAGGTCGATGTCTGAGAACTGAACCTAAAGGCTTAGATGCTCTCAAAAAGGATAAAATGGTTGAAGAAGCCTTCAAAAAAGTAGTTTGTTCGAGGTTCTGCGAGAAACTACAAGGAGGACATAACCAAGTGACCAAGGAATTTTCTCTAAATTTCACAAGTTTACATACAAATATTGGAGTTTTAGAATTGCCAATTTCTCCTGAAGTTATATCTTTAGTTACAAAAATTCCTAGAGATCAAGAAAGGTGGTTTAAGAATTTCAAGTTTGAAATGGCACCTTGCAAGATATTCTTGAAGCCATAATTTGTAGACACATATTTAACTAAAGCAGTGCCAACGGGTTATGTCAAAGATACATATGCCAACGTACTCTCATGCATACAAAGGTACTTCACCTGTGAAGGAAGATACCACAAGGTGTATTCTTATCATTTCAAACTCCTATTTCATTTCACTGGGATAATCTCTCTAGATCTACCTTTCTTTCTGTTTCCAAGTTTAGGCAAGATGTCTGATAAAATACAATTGAAGAAAGAGGCATGTGAAACATCATTGTTCCATCATGTCTTAGTTAAATTAATTGTCTTGCATGAACTTCAGAAGGTAGATAGAGAGTAGTCTTCATTTCTCTTTATGTTTGGTTTTAGAGCTGAAACGGGACTTAGCCCTAGGGCTAAGGAAATATCATCACCAATGACTAGTCACTATGCATAAAAAAGGTCAAGCAGGTTTGTTAAACTGAAGGCCAGAAAGCAAGTTAAGGAGCCAGTGACTAGAACACCATTGGCTGTTCAAGATACTCCTCAACATTCACAGAAGAAGAAATTTCAAATTAAGGAAGTAGCACAAGAGCAGTCCATTGGTGAAACAGTCGAGAGAAGGGTAATAGAAAAGGGCAAAACAACGGTCATTGATGAAAGCCCATTCTCAAAGGACAGTTTGAATGATATTCTTCAGGCTATTTACATTGAAGAGTCCCTTCTGGTCCAAGAAGACTTCATTGAATTAGGTGAGGGCAAGTCAAAAAAGATGAAATCCTCTAAAAAATTACAGTTTGATGATTAGGTTTCAGAACTTGTCTTCAAGCCTAGAAGGCCTATAACTAGGAGGTCAAAAATGTTACAAGAGGCAGAGCCAAAGATAGATGAAACAAGAGAGATATCAACTTTTTGTGAAGAGCCCGTAGTTCCAGTAATCCCACCATCACCCATGCACGAAGATGACAGAAACAGAGTAGTCAATACTCAAGAAGAAGAAAATAATTATGAGGAAGTCAAGAAGAAATTGAAACTTGCCAATCTTGAGATTGCCAAACTTAAAAAAAGGGAAAGGAAACATGCAGTTGAGAAAGCCAATTTCAACAGAATGAAGGCTCTGTGGGAAGATGAAAAATCTTCAAAACTTGAAGTAGTTAGCAAAAAGGCTCAATACTTCACCTGGACTATCCCTGCAATCAAGGAAGCAATGTATGTCAGATGGATCAATGACAGAATAAGAACAAATATCAGGAGGATGAAAAGACAAATTGAAGACCTTGAAATTCAGTTGAGCAAGTCTGGAGTTTAGCCTCAGCACAAATGAGCAAGAAAGTAAGTGATGAAACCCTAATAACAATTTTGGTTGACATAAAGACATTACTTTTTGAAGATGCTTCAAGGACGGGTGATGTTAAGTATATGTGGGATATGTACATAATGAAACAGTTGTGAAGAATCCTTAGAAGGAAATTTTTTGAAAAAAAATTGTGTAAATTGATTCACACAGCAGTTTCGTAGCACACTACGAAACTGCTGTAGGTGACATGCACAACCATTTCGTAGCGCACTACGAAAATGCTATAGGTGCAGTTTTGCTATTTTGATAAATTCTTAAAGGAAAGAAGTGGTTATTTTTTAGAGATTGATGTTGCTGGAGAGTGTCAAGAGGTCACTTGTGAAAGTTTAAAGCTCAAGAAAGGGAAAAACTCAAAGAACAAAAAATATATGTGAAAGCAAAGTTTTGCGCTACAAAAACAACAGTTAATTTTGCAGCACATCCAGATTGACCTTCTTCATGTACCTTCAAGGAGTTTAATGTTTGCACAGGTGAAAGAGTAGGGTTCTATGGCTAATATAACATATGTTACATGATTAAAGGGGCTAGTTTTGTCATTAGGAGATTCGAGGAACATCAATGAAGACCAAGGCTATAGTGCAGGGGACATTTTCCTAGTTTTCAGGATAGATAAAGGAGAAGTTATTAAAAGCCAGTAGGAGGGTTATGGACATTACCAAGGTTAAAGTTAAAGAGGAGCAGCTTTCAAGTTTGAATTTAATTCCTAGATTAGGTTGTTGCTATCATAATAAGGAGTTGTACTCCTAATTGTATTAGGACTCTAAGATAGTCAGTTAACTGTTACTTGTAATTAATAGTCTGTTTTAGGTATGAATAGGTGTCAAGCTAGGAAATTCCGATTCCCCTCATGTTGGACAGAGAATCCAAGATTGTAATGATAACTCTATAAAAGACAAGAGGTGGAATGCCTCAAGGTTGGCAATTTAAAAAAAAAAAAAACAATCATACTGTGTTATTGTGGGAGACTATGTGTTTTTATGTTAATACAAAGATTTTGGCTTCACTACTCAGGATTCAGAGAGGGTTTTAATGTTTGATTTTCTCATGGCTTTCTTCATTTACTCACTTGCAGTGGTATGAACACTTGTTACTTAGAATTCACCGATAATGCTCTAACTTCCTTCATGTGTTTATAAACTATGTTCCTTGCATTAGGTCTATGTTTTGATGATATATTAAGACTCCTTATGCCATGACTTCCATGTTAAGCTGATCTTGTTGTTGTACTGAAACATATTCTGACTCCATAAGCCCAATAGATGTTTGTTGATTGTGTTTCAACCATTTATACTTTTTCACTTGTTTTTTCCATAGAGTTAGCCATCTAATCCTTAAATTAAAATCTTTAACCTAGTGAGAGATCCCTCTCAGGTTGAGGAGGCTAAGCCTCAACCAAAAGTTTGGTTTGAAATAGTTACTCAAAGTCTTCTTGATCAGTAGCCTATCAAGGGCTGATTTTGTGATAACAAGCTGTTTATGATACATTTTGAAAGATTCTGAATTTTTATTTCAAGGAGGTTCTAGGACAGTTAATGGAGAAAGGAAAAATATATGCTTTATATGCATATTAATAAATAGATTTGGTGATTCTGGCTCACATAAGATTGTAGTATGTATTCTTTTCAGTGTTCATTCCATTTATCTATGTTTTCTTCTTAGATGACATGTAATAGGAGTTGATGGGTGTATTTTTATGAAATCAAGGATTCATTTATGTCTATTGTTGATCTTAGATTCCTCTGACTAATAATATCTAACTTCCTTAATATGCGCTCCATGTAATCTAATATGTCACTTAGTGTTTTGTTTATCCGTCTTCTTACAAAATTCGATGAACTAGATTCTAAGCTAAGCCCTGTGTATTTGATTTCATTTCTTCATATTCTTCTTTCACACGTAATAAAATTACCAATGAACTATGTACTTATATAAGTTAGCCACCAAAGATTAATACTAAGTATTCTATGAGTTTTCTTTGATATCAATTGCATCTACCCTCTTGAAACAGATTCCAAACCAATTCTATTTTAAAAATGTGTTTAATGTTGAATGTAAGTGAACATTTCAACAAATCTTATAAACACTTTAACGATGTCCTAGGCACTAACCTCTCCTCAACCCAAGCATTTTCCCTAGGATCCACAACAAGATCCATGATATTGGAAGGTATATCATCGAAAATCAGTGCTTAGAAAGATCAATAGTAGAAAAATCAAAGTTGTGACCAAAAGAATAAATGAATAGATCACGAAAGTCATGATCAGAAAGTTATTCATCATAAATAAAGGAATCCTCTTGATATGATGAATCATAGAGAAGGTAAGATTGAAAATAAGAAATTTCAACCTTTGTAGCTTCAGAATGATCAGATGACAAATTTGAAATATCATGAAGAGAAGATTCTTCCTACCCATGTTCAAATGTAAAACTAACATTCTATGAGTTCTCAGTATGATCAGAATTAACATTGTTAGAAACTGATTCTTCGAAATATTCAAAAGGTGTGATAGAATCATGGTAGATGTTAGGATAATGCAGGAGAGGGGAAGAAGGAGAAAGATCAATATTCATCACAAATTCTTGTCCAAACATAGAATCCCACACATACTCATCATAAATGGTATTGCAAGTTAAATGGTGAACACTAACTCCATCCTGAGTTTGATTTGTGTGAACATCAGAAACAATTGAAATTGATGAATACAACAACTCACAATTGGGAACACCAAAAGAATCAACGGATGGAGGGAAAGGAGAGAGAACATCATCAGAAAAATCAAACTCATGGTCCAAACTCGTATTAAAACTTTGAATATGTGGAGTTAGAAAAGATGGAGGAAGATCAACAGATGGATTCTCAAGTTCTCCAACCTAATTCTATGTAAATGGAGTTTTTTTATGAGGGGAAGACAAAGATTAACTCAAAACAAAAACTTATTTTGTCGCAAGTTTATGAGTTCTATAACCACTGTGTGTTGGGAGACTTTCAAAAGAATCATATTCCTTTGGATTCATCAAAATATGAACAAGAAATTCAAACTTCTCTTTCATTAAATTCCAATCAACGTCACCTTCAGAAAAATAAAAAAGGAAATGACTAAAATGATCGTGAAAATCAACAAGAAATTCATCAAGTGTTTTTTGAAAACATGTGATTTTCTTGAAAACGGATTTGTAATCATACCTGTCAAAGGCGCGGTAGAGCTCTTTAACAAGATGTTCGAAAGAGTGTATGGATGGAGTTGGAAATGTGTAACACAATTCCTTGACACGTTCTTTGAATGTGAGAATGAACAACATGAAAGCATCATTCTCACAGTGAATAGTGTGTTTAGTGTAGAATTCAAGAAAGAAAGTGGTGTGGTCGAGAATGGTTGTTTCACCCTCATCATCAAATTTTAGATTCGACTAGTCATTAGGTATTCCCACGGGAACTTTCAGATTTGTGATTCTGGAAAAGCATGTTGGGGTTAAGATATGGGAAGAAATCATTAAATTTATAGAAAGTTCAAACATACTTCATGGGCTTAGCTTGTCATCTGGCCCTTCTTCTATCCCTATAAATGTTGACGGTACTAGATCCACCAACATTTAGGGGGTCTCCCAAAAATGAATTCCTAATTAGATCTCAGACCTTTTGGTATAGGAGTCCCATCCAGAATATGTCTCATTTATTGAATAAATGGGTTTTAATGATGTTCCCTGGCTGCAATAATGCATAGATTTGTGTAATAGAGACTTTGGTGAACAAGTGTATGACTCTACAGAGGATCAAGTGAAATGTATGAAAGGTTATAACACACAAGGGGAAGATGAGTGGGTCCCTTAGAAGCCCGTAATAGTATGTAGCTTGAAAGGAACACGTGAGCATAAACACATAACGAGTTAGCCCATGAAATAGTATATCTATTTAACCCGCTGCCATGATCTAATTCTTCATCTTTCCCTGACGATGAACCACACTGGTTGGTCCGAAATGTGCTGGAAAATATTTCTTGATGTGATTAATACCAAAAAATTATTTTTATAATCATAATATGGATCACAGAAGCCTACACTCGATTAATAGTCCACATGTTAACGATGGAAGAATTAAACAACAACACACATTCGATAAGGTTCAGACTAATGCAAACAAAATAGCTCATAAGCATTAGTGTAAGCGAAATAACATATATTGCAAACATAACAAGAATAATCCTACTATATTCACAACATATGTGTGAAAATGTGGTGACACTGAGCTTTTATTAAAGTTTCCAAACATACATATACCATTCACAATCCACTAGCCCCAATAGTGGAACATGAATTCTACACCTACTCCTCCAAATAAAGATACTCCCTCTATGCTATGGAGAAGCTAAGGCTCTCAAAAAACTCCCAAGATTCTGGTTCTAAGATAAAATCCTACCCAAAAGCTTGGCTCCCAAAAATCCCTTTACATGAGTTATGATGGTATATTTATAACAAAATAGGTGACTATTCACTTCCCCTTATGACTCTTGGACTTCCCTCATGACTCTTCAACTTCTTTACAAAATAACTTTTCAACTTCATTACATCATGGCTCTTCACATTCCAGAATTGAAACTTGAAATTCCACTTACAAATTAATTACGAAAGACTATTATAATACACTTGTACCGATATAAGACAAAATTGGGTAGAGCCAACTTGACATCCTAATAAGACAAAACACTTAAGTTTGAGTTTGGGGAAACTTAAACTCAATAATTTCCACTTGATGTTTCTCAGTCACATAATGGTGCCAAGCTTTGTACTATGCGATGACATCCCCAAACTGTGTGATGGTGTCAGGTTGGAAGCAGACTCTAGCCTCCATGACATCCATGAACACTGATTTGGAATCACTATGTGTTTCTTTCTTGAGCATGAGAAACACTGTATTGATTTGGACAGGACCACCAATTTAATTCCACATATTTTGTATGTATAATTCAAGATCTTCCCTAATGGCGATCTATATCAACTACTCCAAGTATTCTTCAATCTCTTGCCTGACATGATTCCTATGTTTGGTCTCTGTGAGTAAGCCAATGGATGGGATCCCCTGCAATGTCACCAAGAAATCCAATTTTTTGTGCAATCGTGCATATGAGACCTGAGTGTTGGCAATGAACAAGGTGAGTTGCTTGTTATTTTGGATGAGCATTCAAACCTTTTCTTTCTCCAAATCCTCCTCGAGCCTTATATTCTTTCCTAATTCAAGTGGTGCCCCTTTGTATTGCGTTGAACATTCATGCACGACAACAAGAAATTATTGTATAACCTTGAGAATTTTGACATGATCTTTACACTTATGTTGCAACGCATGCAAGTGAAAAACTGCCTTATGCATGATAACAAACTCCTAATAAAGATTATGCATGGTCTCTCCTAGTGTCGATTTTGTACCGCGTATCGTTGCCTTCAATTATTATAGATAGACCTATGTGGGAGTTGTGTTTTGTACCTCTACTCGGAGTTTTTCAACCTATTCCCTAGAATCCTACAAGTTCTTTGTCAATTATTTTTTCTTGGCCATCATATAGTTTATGTTTGACATTGTGGCACCTAAGAAGGCTAACTTGGCTACATCAAGGGAACCTAGATTTCTTCTGCTGTCTATCATGATCACGCTTTCTCTGATGAATGCCGGAGATGTGAGGCCATCCGAAAAAGGTTTCTTCCTTGCTTGTATAATATTTTTTTGGAGCTCATCGTAAGTCAGATTGTACATGTCCATAACTAGACCATCATCAAGAGGAACAATTTCCTCTTCCTCTATTGGAGATTTCTCTACTAGAGGATGAGGAGACTTAATGGTGACCTATTGTGTATTTGGCATCAGGTTGAGATCTTGGTTTGGTGGTTTTGGTTCCACCTCCATATCTTGGATATCGATCAACTCCTCAATCTCTTGAGCGAGCTCCTTGTTTTTCATATGCTTGCTCTCCTCCTTTAGTTGTTTATTCTGCTCTTGTTCTTTGGCTTGTCTTCGTGCGACTTCTTCTTCATATACTATTCACCTTTCTTCTTCTTCTTGCTTCTACCTCTTTTTTTCTTCCAACCTCCTCTTCTCTTGTTCTTCCCTTTACTTTTGTTCTGCTTCCTGCATCCTTTGTTTCCTCTTCTTCTCTGTGCTATGGCCGCTTTGAGTATGATTGGATCTGCTTTCATCTTGTGGCTTCACTCTCCCCTTGGGCTAAGCACAAATTTCCTCTTGCCCTTCTCACACACTAGATTATCCCTTTCCGCTAGTATTTCCTTTAGAGTGACTTCTTTCTGCGGAGTAGTACGTGATGTTGCAGCGAAGCTGACTGGTTTGTGGAACCTAGAGACATTGTAAAAATTATTCCATGCTTCCTCCTTAGGTCTATGAAAGGTCCCTCTTAGCCACTGATAAGGAATCCTCGCACAATGGTCTTTGCAAACATTCTTCGGATCGTACAGATTAAAGTCCAAACAACTGAATGTGAATTTCTCTATTGCCTTGCCTTTGGTGTATGCAACTTTGAGATTATTGATTTCCTACAATCCAATGTACATAGCAAGAGCGGGCCAAGGTTTTTTATTCTTCCTATGAAAAGTTGCTAACAACCTTGTGGAGAGATGGTATGCAACTTATTGTATGACTAATTTATTAGTGGAATACCTCAGTAAGAGATGTGAAGACTTCTTTCGACCAAACACTATGAGGAAAGTGCCATCTGATGAGGAATACCAATCTTCTATCTCTAACACTGCTTCCATTTCCCCGTGTGAGATGCAAGATGGTTCTTCCTCAAAGATAAACCTATACAATATAATGAAGAAGTGATAAGTTAGCCTTTTCCATTACTCCTCTATGGTTGCATCTGAAAGTAGCTTGCACTAGATGTGCACGGCAGGCTCTCTTGGTGTCCAAGTCCAATTCATGCCAGGGAATGCATTGTGGGTAGAGATCACATCCAATAGATAGCTAGGCATGTAAAATATCACTTGCTTTCCCTCAAGGGGACTGAGGGCATTAGATATATGGATCTGAAACTCTTGAGCCAACAAGTCTTACCAACAAGGAAAATTTTAATGATAGAGGTTAATCTTAAAGTTTAGAAACCTTGGTGAATCTTACTAGTCCCTAATATGCAAATTATAAAATGTTTGGCAATATTTTGGTAAAAATATTTAGATTTCTAATGATTTTATATTAGTCGATATAAAATTTGGCAATTTTTAACGTCAAATAATTTTATACTATAAAATGTGGGTGAATCATTTTAAACAAAAATGGAAATTGGCGAATCCTTTTTTTGGAAAAACATGGAAAATTAGCCCACCCGTGAATATTAGCCTCTAAAATTTACCGTGTTGACCAGTTGAATGGTTTTCCTTCATTCACACCCTAGTCTAGTAATAATTCCCACCCTTAAGGGAAGGTCTCAATGCTCTACTGACCATACATTCTACAAAATAGAACTATCAAGAGTTGATAAGCTCTTATGTGATATTTTGTCTTGTAGGTGTTGGTGGATGTCTGACAAAAATTTACTCTCTTTCACCCAACTTTTGACAATGTCATTGGTGCTCAAGTAGCTGGTGGCAACATAAAAGTAAGAATCCATGAACGATTATGGCTCCGGAAAATGGTACATGAGATAATAATTAGGTGCTAGAAAAGAAGTAAGCCTTTGTCCATTGGCATTATTCAGAGTCATTGTCTTTGGATCTGTATGAGACACTTTCGAGTTGAAAACGTCTGCACATGGGAAATACGAATACCTGCATGCAACCTTATGTAACCCTGACTTCTGGACATTGATATATACCTGTCAATTCTCAATGTCTTTTTTGAAGCTTCTTGCTGAGAATGATTCATTCACTCTCTACCATGTGATATATGATTATTTCTCTATGAACAATTGAGTATTTGTGTAAACTGGAAAGTTCATTAGCATACTCTTAATTTCCTTCCATGTGCTACATTCTATGGTATCCTTTGAAGTGGGTCTCTTTGGTGCCATGATGTTAGTGACTGATGAATCGAAATGCTCAACAACTGCAATACCTGTAGGAGGAAAATACACTCATGGAAAAGATAGATTAGCTTCAACAAATTAAGTAAGATCACAACAACAATGAGTGGATTGCTTAGAAAAATTATGATTTTATGGAGGTGAAGGAGGGAGAATGGCTGCCTGAACCGCACATTACGTAGGTGATTAGGAGCTCAAAATTTACTAAAAGTTCAAAGTTGTTAGAATGGTGTGGAACCTGAACAACCGTGTATATCTCGTCGTCTTGAATCTGGTGCAACTCGTTTCATAAAAAAAAAACACCGTATGCTCCTAGAAACGTGATTTGTTCACTTTGTCAAATAGGGAAAAAAATTATAGTTGGCTGACAGGGATGCTGATTGGGCATCTGTATGACCTAGGTGGCAAGGGGAATATTCTTGGAATATTATTAGAATATTTTTAGAATATTTTGTTGAGTTGGCATTGCCCTATTGGTCCATCTGTTTTTGGTTCGGGCCAATGAGTAGGTGACACATGGCTGAGCCTGAGGTTGCCATGTGTCCTCCTAATGGCACTTTAAAATTTTGGTATAGCGGATAGGGCAGAGGATAGGCTTGACCCCGCGACCTCCCACATCATAGACCAAAGAACTCACCAATGTGCCCAAGCAGTGTTTCTTAAAATGAATGGGTGGAAGGTTTTATTTAACATTTAATGCTGCCAAGGTTTGATTTCATGTTTAAAGTTTTTCATGAAATTAACTTAAGAAAACACACATAAAAACTCATGTTTTTACTTGCTATTTTGGAGTACAAACCTGAAGCACATTTTTGTATTCTGATGAGGATATTAGCATAGATATATAATATTGCAAATTCAGATTAGTAGGCTCTGCGACCAGTGGTGAAAATTGAGGCTATAGACTGTGCAATGCGCAGTTCAGCTTGGAAAAACTGGGGTGGAGACTGCACATTGTGCAATATTAGTGGCCAAGGGATGGGCTTGAGCTGTGGAACTGCATAATTCATAGTTGGCATAGCTAGGTACTACACATTGCACAGTCTCAAAGGCCAAGCGTCAAGCTTTTTCCTTTGACTTGTGCAATGCCCAACTAGAGAACGCAATGGTTGGCCAAGGGAAGGGCAGATTTGTCTAGAAAGGGTATGTGAAACTAGAAGATCTAAGTGTTGGAGAAATTTAAAGTGAATTTATGAATAAGGATAGATGGATTAGTGAAAATCAGGTGCATAAGATCAACATGCAAAAGGAAAAATAAACATGCATGGAGAATCACCGAAACAACGACCACTAATGGGAAAAAACAAGAAAATGGATGCGACACTTGTAAAAGGCAAACGATTGACTGAACTAACACTTGTACAAGCTAATATAATTTAAGATACCAAAAAAAATGAAAAGAAACAAGAAAACCAACACTCACAGAAGAAAAACAACAAAAAGGGACAGAAAAAGCGAAAAGAGACAATAAAATCAAACTCACCCAGAAAAGTGCCGCAAACTCCACCGAAGGCTCTTTGATCTACTTGGGAATACAACCAACCCATCTTTATGGCATGCCTGTAAATGTTGCCACGAATAGACCATGGAAAATCACAAGATAAGAAATTTGTGTGATGACAAGTGACAAGAGATTTCTTATTAGGTTTAGATTGACTCATCACCCAAAAAGCATGAGACATTTGCTCATGAGGGTTGCAATCACTATCTAGAATTATTTTTGTTTTTTCCATTGATGATTCAAACTGATTCTCTTTCCTTTACTTATTCAAAATTCCTTCTTTTTTAAAAACTTCCTTGAACCGATAACATGGTTCAACATTTTTTAGAAGAACATATATCAACCAATCCATCCTACAAGCACTTATTTATTTTATCAAATAGAAATTTTGTCTTTAGGTAACAATGATATGACTCCACAACATTGTTTGTCTTTTGATTTGCACAGGGAAAATCCCGAAAACCTTTTACCCACATCCCTAATTGTACAAAATTTGAATTAATGAAGATATTTCATCTATATGAAAACCAAAAAGAGAAATGTAAGAAAAGGTTGTCAACTTAAAAATCTTGTCACCAGCAACCTAATTCTTATGGAAATAGTCTAGGAACTTCTCCTCATTAGCAAATTTGTCGAAGAGCATTAATTGCATTGCTCACTTCAGCACTAGAAAAATAATTCATAATTAAACCCAAATCACTGAACATATCTTTTTCTATTTCTAGACTACTAGCCAATCCATTCACATTTTTTAGCCATGCTCAATGTTAGCCATGCTCCATGTACAAGCCAAATGCACAAGATAACGTTCCACCTTGTGATTCTCCTTCCACATTCAATTAATTTAAATAATGTTAATTTTGTAATAAATACAAGTTGTAGTTTAAAATAAGAAGATTGAAGTTACCTTAAAGCACAAATTTCATTCAACGCATCATCAACCATAAAGGCAATAACTTTCCAACTATAATCAACTTGGTGACACCTTGGCATGAGGTGATCCAACCATAGTTACATGTCATGTGATGTATTATGTTATGCTACCACTCATGCAACTAACCCACACTTTGTTTCTCATCAAACACCACGAGTGTGTACAACTGATACTATCACATTCAAAAAACATGTGAAGTCAACTTCAGCTCATTAATAATTACCAATCATTACGAATCAAATTATTGTACTAGATCAATCCTTCTTAATATACTCACCCCATATCTATTTGTATTGAATGTAGAATCCATAACTATTAGGCTATTATTTGATAGCTTCACCATGGTCTCCAACATCCACTTCGTCTGAACTCCAACTATAAAAGGGATCTCTCCACCATTGGGCTTTTGATAAAAGAAGAAAACATATTGGTGTTTTCTATACTAAAGGTTCGCACTGATTTCATCCTTCTTATGCAAGTGATACTTTCCTTTCATTAGATGATTATAGATGTTAACAACATCTTTCCTACAAAAAAAGAAATCCCTATCTCGAGTTGTGGCATCCATGTCAACATATTTTTAACATGCATTTTGCAAACCGAGTCAATTGACACGAAATCATGTCCCTTGATAACTTTGGTTGATGTAGGGACCTAGATTCACCTGAATTTTCATGTTGGCCATGCAAGGCTACCCTTGTCTATCTTCATGCTCATACATGTTATATGTTATTATCGCCATCTCAGGGATTTGAACCATAACTTTTACAATGAAATGGCATCGGAAACCCCTCTTTTTCACAAATGAGGATATTCGCTTCATTTATTTTTGTCTTGTTCTATCCTCAGGGCCATGTGAACAAGCATAGCTACATAAAAATGTTTGAAAAGTCAATACATATGAGAAATGATCAAACACTATTAATACCAACATCTAAACAATGCATCTCTAAAAAACTTACACTTCATATCACAAGGAAGCAGTAAGCCTTGAGCCTGGGCATTTATTTTGTACCCGGGTGAAAGAACATGGAGAATCTGGGTTCATTTCCTCTCCTCTAGTAAATTCTCCAATTCTGTTTGAAGAGACTTGTAAGGCTCCACCCTAGGGTCCTCTACAGAACTAAAAGTCTCAATTTCAAATGCAATAAAATGAGAAATAATTTATTTCTAACTAAACATTTAGTCAATGATAACTTACCATTAAAATTTATTTCTTACAATTAAATAGTGAGCATTTCATTTCAATCACTTACATGAGTAATCTATAGGTAGAGAAATACCTATTCTGACAGCTTGGTTGAGATGCCCTTGAGCTCCTTATCCTGCTTTGATGCTCCTCTTGACTATCGACTAGATTTATCTTCTAGCCAACTAGGAAGTATTTCTTAGCCCAAGAAACCTCCACAGGTTCCCTAGCCCTTCGAGCCCAAGTCCAACTAGATATAGTGTGTCCAAGATAAACAATACTCTCATTCTCTCCCTTCTCTCTTTCGCACCTTACTCTCAAAACAAATCCTCCAAAACCACAACCAAACCAATACCAAAATCAAGCCAAGCCTCCCCTTTCCTTCCCTCATTCTTCCCCTTTTATGCTCCCCCTTCTCCTCTCTACCTCAAACACCTATAATTAATGTCATAACTACTCCCTCATCCTTACATTTGACTTCTCTTTTCCCAAGTAAAAATGAGAGGACATCTAGGGATGTGATATGAATATAAAATTGGGTAATTAATTGGAGAGGGCAATGTCTTCTCCCAAGTAAATAGTTTGGGGTTTAGATATGAATATATAAATTAGTAATTAATTGGAGAGGACCATGTCTTCTCCCAAGTAAATATGAGAGGACATTTTGGGGATGTGATATGAATATAAAATTGAGTAATTAATTGGAGAGGACCATTTCTTTTCCCAAGTAAATATGAGAGGACATTTTGGGGATGTGATATGAATATAAAATTGGGTAATTAATTGGAGAGGACCATGTCTTCTTCCAAGTAAATATGAGAGGACATTTTGGGGATGAGGTATGAATATAAAATTGGGTAATTAATTGGATAGGACTATGTATTCTCAAAATTTTTAAAATTTGGGGAGGTAAATTGGGAATAATAACAAAATTTATATTAGTACTAAATTTACAGTTTCACCAATGTAAGTATGTACCAATATTTCTTGATAATTATAAGTCAATGTTTTAAGGTGATTTAAACCCTAGTAAAATTTTCATGATAAGATTAAGTAGGCATTACATACACTCCTCCTTCATAAAACTTCATCCTGAAGTTAGAGTGTAAAAGGCACAAGGAGTTCGAAGAAGTTTGGAAATAAGGCATATCAAAATAGAGAGAGTTATAGTAGTAAAATTTGATAAGTCAGACAATGAAATTGTGTTCCATCAAGAGTCTCCAATTGATCTATATCCTCCTATCCTTTCCGACCTACTTCCGTTCCCACCGTATCCATCCTTTGCTGCTGTATACGGTTGCATCGGATATACCAATCTAACCACTAATAAAACAAATATGGCAGAAGCGTCGACTATATCGACCTAACTTCCCCAGCATGCAACTGGCAATCGTCATCACATGTCTAGGGGAGCATGTCCACCACTGCCCTCCCACGATTCCAGTTTTGGAGGTTACATGGTGGGAAATACCTCCACCCCTCCTCACAACTAGGGTCACCACCGTAATATGGACCACACTACAGCACTGGTTGGACTTGTCATCGAATAATCCAGTCAGATAGTCTTGCCACATGTCATTCACATTTTACCCATGTCATAAGAGTGCATATCAAGTAGATACCAAATGTAATAGAACAATGTACATAATACCTTTCCTTATTGGATGTCTAGACCTTCCCCAATGGAAGAGTAGATCTTGGTTATCATACAGTTCTTTCCAATCTACAGGTTAGTTCTCATCCATGCATATATATAACAACATAATAGATATTGATATGTGATCGTAAACATCATGTTATTAATTCTAATATCCACATGTCAATTTTGTAGTTCATACTGGAAATAAATCTTACATTAGATCAAACATAATTTCACTAAGTCGTTCATTAGATAAATCATATCCACTTAAGCCATGCATGAAACACTCTGATAAGTCATGCACTAGATAAATCATAACCATGTAAGTCATAATTTAGGTCATACATCAAACATTTCAATCACCAATACCTAATCCATCTAATGATTTATATAAGTAGTTTCACTTGTTCAACTAAATGCATCAATATTACATAGTGTTCATAAATAAATGACATGGAACTAAAAATAGAGCCTTAGCATAGGTAGCTATCTAAGTCAAAATGGACATCATAAACAGTCAAAAGTGAGGGATAATTGCAACAAATAGTCTCTGTTTCCTCTCGGAAAGCAGATCTTGGGTTAGACTTGTCCCCTTTGTATCTTAACTTGGTCCATCGAGTGATGCCTGAGCCGTCAAACCCTATGGTAGAATATACATATTGGTTTAATAATTATGGTTCTTACGTCTGAGACCTATAATTCCCTGCAGTCGTGTTTGTGGTATTCATCAAAAACATAATGTTATAGGAAAGATACATAAAAACATCATGAGTTTTATGCAAGTGGGGTGGTAGTACAAGACAATAGGACACTGGTCCAATTTTCTCTTTGATTCTAAAAGGTCCTACAAATCGAGGTGGTAACTTCATAGCTTTCTCAACTGAATAGTGTTAGGAATAACCAAAAAATAAATAAAAACTTGGCCCCCCACTTTAAAACACCCTAAGAGATTATGTAATGAGGCTAGTACACTCTCCAATATAGTAATAAAGAAGCTTCCCAAACCAAGAGAAATTATATGATACAATGTGAAAATAACATACCAGGTGATCAAAACCATGGGTGCCAATGTAAAAGGCCACCCAAACAAGGTCTGGATGCCTCCAAATGCATGAGAAGATGCCAAATAAGGGGAGTGATTTCCTCTTCAAGAAAATAACTACTCACAACATGCCTCATCCTAGCCCAAACTATAAATATCCATTGGCATTCTTCTAACAAACCACAACCATTTTTCCCTATCATCAAGAAATCCACCAAAAGGGACATCAATTATGCAACAAAGGGTGGGTGTACTACTTCAATGTTCACCAATCAAAATCACGAAACAATAATCCAAGTGAAACCCTATGAACACTTGCAAACATGACCAATAACTAATTCACTATGTCAAGGAGAAATAATTAACAAACAATATTTAAGGAAACTCTTAGATGATGGATATTCCTCATCATAATTGTGCTAAGGGTAAATCAAATGTTTGAGCAATGTTATGTAAGGCCCTCAATCACATTTCAAACACCATATGTGCTAGATGCAATCCTCCAAACAAGAAATGATGATTCCAACCACAGACATAATGTGCATTATCTAACATGGTATATCCATAATAAGTAATAGTAACAAACCCCCATGGTTATGTGATTTCGAGGGAAACGACACTGGGTAAGTGCACATAAGACCAACTTTCCTTAAGACACCTCAACGCTCACCCGAGGTGATCAAAAATGTCATGAGGGAAGTGTCAAGGAGAATGTAAGCACAAACCATGACTTTCCTCAATAAAAGCATTAAGCTCCATCGAATAATCCTTCAATCACAAGCTTAGTATAAAGAAGATGTTAATTGATAGTCACTTATATAAGCGCCTTGGGTAACAAGATATGCAAAAAAATCAATACTCCATGTGAAACATGCTTGGTTATGGTTAACAACTAAGGTTTTTGTCATTTATGTGTTTTCAACCCTTTGAAATTTGTTGTAATCTATCCTAGTTTATTCCTTAAATAGACTTTTGTTTCTGCTTATCTATCGTCAATTTTAGGTTGTTTTTGTTGTTGTTATAAATTTTGCATGTTGTAATTGTGTTGCTAGAAGCCCTAGTGAGGGTTCACACTAAAGTGCTAGATTTTGCAGTAACATTGACTAATAATTTCTTTTGTATATAGTAAAAAAAACCCTAGAATGTTTCTTATCATGAATTTGAAAATTTATGGTTTTTTTACATCTGTATTAAAAAATCCCTAAAATAGTTCTTATCATGAAGCCTAAGAACTTATGTTTGTTGAACTGAATCCATTCCTCATTATGTTTCACATTTCTTGTAACAAAGACTGGAAAATCTTTAAATGAAAATAGGCTAACTTTCGTTCTCCACATCTTAGCAAAGCTAATCAAAATTATATCAAAGTTTGTCTCAATATACAGAGTTTGGTTAGTTATTCAGTTTGGATATGGAAAAGAAAAAATTTAGGTCGATTTACCTGATGAAATCTATGCAATACAGAATGGTGTCAACTCTCTAAACTACAACTTTATCTTTATGTTTTTCATTTGTCTTTCTTGGATACTTGTGGCAATTGTTATAGGATTGATAACATATAGATTTATGCAGCCACTTGCACTGAATGACAATACAATTGTCTTTTGCAAAGTTGGTTCTTTTGGTCTTGAACACTAACAGTATCAAAAAGGAATAAATGCATGATTATGCAAATATTTATAAAAATTGAAATCATTCTAGTAAAAGAAAAGATGAGGGGAAAACATATACAACATAGACTTTCTTTTGAAAGAATCAAATTCTATTTGTAAATTTAATATTTTCAAGAAAAGGCCATGGAATAAATATCCTATATCCCTTTGAATGCTTTCATCTAAGGTTTGTACTACTCATTGTTTCCTTTCTTCCAATTTCTAATAAAGTTTATATTTATTAAAAACCATTGAGGATCTCACTAGCCTCAATCCAAAGGATTGGCAGTTGAACAACGAAGTGGCAATTTATTGACGTCATGACAAGGATGGCAAAAATGCAGCCATTTTGTTTAAAACTAAGGTAACTTTTAAAATCAACAACTCTTCATTTTCTTTTCTGTCATAAATTTATTTTATCCGACTAGAGCATGAATTTTTTATATGGTTATAGCATGATATATAACTATTTCCATTTATTGAGCCTTGTAAGTGAAATTTTAGTTTATATATAAATAACATGATAATAAAATTTTCCTACCTGATCTTTGGCAGATAAACCAAGTTGATCAAGTGTTGAGACCGTGCCCCACCCGTCAAGGTCATCCACACCATTCTTTGGAAAAGGTCCAAGTGAGGTGGGAATCTTATAACAAGGTTGGACTTTTCACTTTAACTCCACTGCCTTTTGGAATTCAGTATACACATCAGGAATGTATTCTGGCTTGAATGGAAAATCCAACAAGTGATACATTTTACTTCCCCAAACAAGTTGCAGTGTTGGATGGCGAGAATTTGAACTAGTAGATCCACCTGATGAGAGAGTAATTGTTTCCAGACTTTTACTGACAAGTATTTATACCAATACTTCCTCACTACATGTTTCCTTATGAGCATAAACTGTATGTGCTCCAACAGATTGAACAATAGCAGGAAACACTTCCTCTGGTTTTCCAAGCTTAATCAGTAGGTTTAAACCTCTATTCAATAGGTTTTTCTTCAAATCAGCCAAACTCTCTAGTAAAACTATGCTCGTAATTCTGTGATGGTTATAATCGATGTGCTTTCTTGACTGCAGATTACAGACCTTCAAGAGTTTCTACAAGGCGCGAGTGGAAAACTATGAAAGGAACTCATGAACTTCGAAGTCAAATTGATAGTTGGTTGAAGAACGACGATTCGAACTTTTACAAAATGAGCAATAAAGATTTCGTCTCTCTGCTACAGCATGGTAAATTTCCAAGATATGATGAATACTACAATTTCATGTAAACTCTCAATGCTTCTATAGCGAAAGACTGAGTAGGCACTTCTACCAAGTTCTCTATGGGAGCAATTCAAGAGAGTGTTGTCTGCTTTCTGAAAATTCTACCAGAATACTTTAATGGAGCACAATTTTTTTTTTACTCCCTTGGGACTGCATCCTCACAACATCATGAAGAATTACGTGGCTCTGGTTCTATTGATAGGTTCGATCAACTACATAGAGAGTTGAGTAAGATCTTAGTAGGTAGGTACTGTGATAAGAAACTCAGTTTTTTTTTTATCAGAGGTTAAATTTACTGGTGATTATCATGTTGGTCATATTTATAAGTTTGAAGGACCCCAGAATGTGGGTGGGCCTATTAGATATGGAAGAGAACTCATTCTGAAATGTTCACATCCAAAGGAGACATTGAAGGCCACACTACTGCAATTCAACGACAAAGAAACATCTGAAGCTTCATTTTCATCTTTAGGTGAGAAGATAAAATTGAGTAATAAAGGTACTAAAGGGGCCACGCTATTGCAATTCAATGAAGGAACACCTGTGGCGTCATTTTCATTTTCAGGTGACCGGGTAAAATTGAGTACTAAAGCTTCTAAAGGGAGTGTAGAGGGAACCTTTGAAGTTGTCAATGATAGTTCCATCGTTATTCAAAATTGGGCGAAGTATCTAATTCCTAATAAATTGCAGTGTTTAGGTAGAAACATTGGTTTTGTAGCATTCCTGGTTACCAAAGAGGCTAGTGACGAACATATGCCTTCAGTTGAAAAGTCTCTTATTGAAAAGATTTTGACAACAGAGAACTTAAAGAGTGTTTAGCATGAACTACTAGATGGTATTTGCAAGTTTTTCAAACAATTTGATTCAATAGTTGGAGCTCCTCTTGATCAAGCACCGTGGGTCACACTCATATCTCATAAATAGGATGGAACATTAATTTCACATATTTATAAGACATCCAGAGAAGAATTCGTAAAAAAAAACATTGAAGCCATGGTTTTGAAAGAGTTGTAAAGTACTCTTCAAAAGAAGTTTGAATCTGAAGGCAAAGAACCTGTAAATCTGCTACAAGAAAACTTTCATAGAGAGGAAGATGCATTCCTTTCAGACATGGAGCGAGACATGTTGGTGATCACAAGCAAACCTGTTTGTGGGTCCATAGAGGCTTGTGAAGTTCAGAGTATTTTGTATACTTACTATGAACAAGTTGTTCCCGAAGGTTTCAATTGAAGGACTTGAGAAACCGAGCATTGCATGGAAGATTTCTGAGCTGATGCCAAGGAAAACTTATTTGGAGGAGTTAAGCTGAATGTTGAGAATCGGATCACTCCTACGTGCACTAATCAATTTGAGTTAGTTATCCTTGACCTTGAGATAGAACGAATACTACAATTGGTGGCCCTCAAGTCCGGGAACTTGTTGGCATTAATTCAGAATTTGGTTGATCCATGATTGTATGTTTATAGCTGCTTGCGCATGGGTTCAAGGTTAGATGGCATAAATCCTATTCAAAGATTCAGGAGGGGTTATGATTTATTATCTTGAGTAACAACTGATAAAAGCTTTTATTTGGCTCATTCACTGCACAATACCTTTCCAACATAATAAAGGCACAAATATAGAGGGATATTGATAAGTGACTTATCACTATTTCCAGGATCCTTGGCAGCAATTGTATGAAGATTGTTTTTTGACAGCAAAATGGTTTTGGGAGAGAGATAGGGACAAACCAACTAGAAAATGGGCTTAGGTTTAGGCTTAGGCTTGTTGGTAGGGGAAATTTTGGAGTGGCGTTCTGAAATAAAATAATAATAATAAGAAAAGCGGGGCAGATCTTCTGGGGGTTCGTTTTCCCCCAAATTGATTATGCTCCTCTGCGTTGCGAGTTTCTGCATCAGTATGCTCTTTACTAATAGAATGTGGAGCAATTCTAAGACGTACGATGACGTTGATCCCGCGCACAAATAGGAATTGCAAGTTCTTTCTTAAGATTGTGAAGACAAACCTAAAGTTGAAAATGGTGAAAGCAGAGATATAATGGGGGAAGTTGCCAAGACACATTGAGCCATTCAATAGTTAGACAGAACAATTTCTTCTCTTGAAATGGAATTAGCAGTTGCTCGGACTGCAAAATCAGCCAACCTCAATGGGTCACTTGTTCTTGAGAAGCCTAATGGACAAGGCCCTGAGGTATGCCAAAGGCATTTGTCGTGATTGGAATCAATACAACTTTTAGCAGTAGAAAGCGACAGTACTTTGTTCGAGAAACCTGGATGCCACAAGGATGAGACAATTATGGACATTGAATTTCATGGTACTCTAAATGATCAAATGGAGGGATTTTATCGAAGTGCATATGTGGTCAATGGTTAAAAGAGGAATATGGTAGTTACTCAATTTGAGCCAGCAGATGCTTGAAGGTGTTTTCCTTGCTGGGATGAACCTTCATACAAGGAAACATTTAAAATAACAATTCAAGCAGCTGTTGATAGAGTAGTTTTATCAAATATGCCAGCTATTGAAGAAAATTCTAATGGAAATTTGAGAACAGTCAATTTCTAGGAATCACATGTTATGTCAACATACTTGGCAACAATTGTTGTGGGGGAATTTGAGTATATAGAACGAACAACTACAACAGGAAATAATGTTCGTGTGTATTGTCAAGTTGGTAAAACCAACCACGGGATGTTTGCTCTAGATGTTGCAGTAAGAACACTTCCATATTACGCCAAATATTTTGGGGCTCCTTACCTCTGCCAAAGCTGGATATGGTTGTTGTACCTGATTTTTTCTGCTGGGCAATAGATAATTATGGTCTGGTTACATATTGGGAATCTAGTTTGCTATATGACGGGTAGTGTTCTATTGCTATAAGTAAACAAATGGTTGCAGTTATCGTGACACATGAATTAGCCCACCAGTGGTTCGGAAATTTGGTTATAATGGAATGGTGGACTCACCTATGGCTGAATGAGGGGTTTATGAATTGGATTATCTATTTGGCAGCGAATTACCTATTTCCTGAGTGGAAAATATGGGCTCAATTTATTAATTCAACAGTGAATGCTTTTAGGGTGAATTACATCAAAATTTAATGATATGAGTCTGCATCACAATGGCATGAAGGTGGCATAAATCTGTGTAGAAACAATGATAGGATGAATTTAAATACCAAAGTGAAAGGAGTAGAAAATAGACATGGTATTTATTGCATGGCCGGCTACGAATTTTATCTCTGGAAAATTGCATGATTGGCTAGGAATTTTATCTCTGCAAACAATAGGAGTACAAATCTAGAACTATTTTCCCTACCACCTTTGGGTTTTCATTTATATGTGGAGATGTACATATTGCAGTTTTCTAATTAAGAAATTGAGTGTACAGAATGTTTGTCAAAAGTTTGTTTGTTTGTTTTGTCTTGTTTTTACCTAAAGAATTGCACACAAGAGTCATATGCCCTAACCTAGTTATTTGAAGGTTAAGCAATACCCCAAGCATAAGTGGTAACCGTTTTTCCTCCAGGATCATAGAGAATCCATCTTTCATTTACCACCCCTTATTTATATTACAACTTCACCTTATGTTATGATTTGTATTAGTTTGAGGGTAAAACACTAATTCACCATATTGAAGAAAGTTTTGGCCACTAGGATGGTATAACAAGTCCTTTGGCTTAGGTAAGGTCTTTGATGGATAACTATTCCACCTAATTTTATAGTAAAAATGCTTGCAAGTAATGATGAGGGTTATAAATTCATTTAGCGAAGATTTTGGTCTAGTGGTCCTTGGGTCTAGATTTTGAAATTAGTTCTGATACCACGTGTAAGGCTCCACCCTAGGGTCCTCTACATAACTAAAATTCTCAATTTCAAATGCAATAAAATGAGAAATAATTTATTTCTAACTAAACATTTAGTCAATGATAACTTACCATTAAAATTTATTTCCTACAATTAAATAGTGAGCATTTCATTTCAATCACTTACATGAGTAATCTATAAGTAGAGGAAAACTTATTCTAATAGCCTGGTTGAGATGCCCCTGAGCTCCTAATCCTGCTTTGATGCTTCTCTTGACTACCGATTGGATTTACCTCTCAACCAACTAGGAAGTGTTTCCTATCCCAAGAAACCTCCACAGGTTCCCTAGCCCTCCGATCCCAAGTCCAACCAGATGTCTAAGTATGTCCAAGATAAACAATACTCTTCTTCTCTCCCTTCTCTCTTCCCCACCTTACTCTCAAAACAAATCCTCCGAAACCACAACCAAACCAATACCAAAATCAAGCCAAGCCTCCCCTTCCCTTCCCTCATCCTTCCCCTTTTATTCTCCCCCTTTTCTTGTCCACGTCGACCACCTCTCATTAATGTCATAACGACTCCCTCATCCTTACATTTGACTTCTCTTCTCCCAAGTAAACATGAGAGGACATTTGAGGATGTGATATAAATATAAAATTGGGTAATTAATTGGAGAGGACCATGTATTCTCCTAAGTAAATATGTTAGGGATGAGAGATGAATATATAAATTGGTAATTAATTGGAGAGGACCATGTATTCTCCCAAGTAAATATGAGAGGACATTTTGGGGATGTGATATGAATATAAAATTAGGTAATTAATTGGAGAGGACCATGTCTTCTCCCAAGTAAATATGAGAAGACATTTTGGGGATGTGATATGAATATAAAATTGGGTAATTAAATGGAGAGGACCATGTCTTCTCCCAAGTAAATGTTTTAGGAATGAGAAATGAATATATAAATTGGTAATTAATTGGAGAGGACCATGTCTTCTCCCAAGTAAATATGAGAGGACATTTTGGGGATGAGGTATGAATATAAAATTGGGTAATTAATTGGAGAGGACTATGTCTTCTCAAAAATTTTAAAATTTGAGGAGGTAAATTGGGAATAATAACAAAATTTATATCAGTACTAAATTTACAGTTTCACCAATGTAAGTATTTACCAATATTTCTTGATAATTATAAGTCAATATTTTAAGGTGATTTAAACCCTAGTAAAATTTTCATGATAAGATTAAGTAGGCATTACAAGATTTTTGCAATCTGATCAATCTCCATGTTTTTTCCATGTACTTAAGACCAATCTAAATCCTTTCTAGAAAAAATGATATTTTCGTTTGGGTCTTGTACTTGAAGGGCAATGATTTTTTCCCATTTGACTTGCTTTTCCATTTTGTGAGCCAAGGAGTTGTTGCAACGATAACTCAGAAATGTGTTGCAATGGTGACCCAACGAGTTTCCATGATGGTGGCCCAATGAGCTTCCACAACTATAAACCAATGGGTTTTTGCAAAGTTGAACCAACATGTTGCCACAATGGTCAACCAACAATTGTTGCAACGGTAAACCAGTGATCTGCTGTAATGGTCAACCAGTGAGTGTCTGCAATGGTCAAACAACGAGTTGTCACAATAGTTAACCAACAAGTTTTCGCAATGGTTAACTAACGAGTTGTCGCAAGGATTAACAAGTGAGTTGTCGTAATGATGAACCAGCGAGTTCCTGAAACGGTTAACTAGCGATTTACCGCACTAATCCACTAGTGAGTTGCTGCAACAAAAAAACAACGAGT
Organism: Pinus taeda; assembly: GCA_000404065.3. Lineage (NCBI taxonomy): Eukaryota > Viridiplantae > Streptophyta > Pinopsida > Pinales > Pinaceae > Pinus > Pinus taeda. The sequence goes on along the minus strand of APFE031718378.1, from coordinate 12,194 downwards.
TGCCATAGCGGTGAAACAGTTTGTTGCTGCAACAGTGAACAAGTGGATTTTTTGCAATCAAGTTTGGTGCTCTCCTAACCCTTGACAAGCAAACAATATCTACATAAATAAAGAAAGAAACCCATAACGACATTTTTGTTATACAATAGTATGCATAAATTATATAATAGTCTAGTAATAATTTAATAGTCTGCTGATAAATTATATAATAGTATAAGCACAAAGATATATACATAGATTTATTTGCAGAATTTAAATTAGCAATGTGGAGGATGAAGGGTTTTACAAATTGGGTTTTAATAATGTGGAAGATGAAGGGTTTTACAAATTGGGTTTTAGTAATGTGGAGGATAAAGGGTTTTACAAATTGGGTTTTGACTAGCACCATAAAAAACAACAAAAAAGCAAACATTATGCTTATAACTAGCGCTGGAATCTGCGTGGGTAGGAATATGTGTGGATTTTGACATGCAGACAAAGAACAATATGCTTATAACCAGATCTAGATCTGCATAAGTAGGACAGGAAAGGAACTATACGTTTATAAGCCTGCTTCCATTTTAACTCTGCTAAAGAAATTTAAAGCTAAACAAAAATTTCCTATCTTGAACTTACAATATGAGCAACACCGAACTTCGTTGCATGTGTCCCAGGTACAAAATAAACGATTGGACGATTTTTGCATGTTCTTTACAAAATCGGTACAAAATTCAGCCTGAACATTGGAGTGATTTTTGCAATCCGATCAATGAAAATGTTGTGATGAATCTCAATTTTCTCCGTCTGAGGGTGCAGGGGCCTCAAAATGATCAGGGAGCGAATTGAATTTATAATAATGAAGGCAAAAAGGGAGGTGCACCAGACGATTACATAATCCCCATTAATTTGACATGTCGTTGCATGATTTAGACGACTCATCGTGTTGTAGTTGACGAGCGTGCAAAGGGAACTTCGTGGATAGTGACGACAATAGTTTAGCAGACGAAGACATCGGTGGAGAGTTGGAGATAGAGAAAACTTCGTTTGGAGATAAAGAAGATCAAGGGGCCAACATCGCAGAGGAGATCGTTAAAGGGGGCCTTGCCGGCGACGAGGAAGCACGAAACATGAAAAGTATTTCGTCGACCCATTAACTTACTCCTATCAAATGTTGTAAATTTTTTATAAATTTAAAACAATACCCTTTAATAACATTCCTTGATAACAATTATCAAATTAAATATTATCCAATTATAATAATTTGTTGTTAATATCCCAGTTCCATTGATCCATAATCATCACTCCCAACAAAAAAAAACATGAATTCAATTTATTTATCTATATCCTCAATGAAAACTATTTAGAACACTACACCTTAGACTTTGCTATATACAACAGATCATGCTATTAGGATCACGAGGATTTAATTAAACCTAATAGGGCATATGGACACTTTCTAACACATGTGATGTTATGCACCCAAATTTGAAGTGGCACTTTAATTAATTATTAATCGATATGTTTGATATAGAGGTGTGTGCTTTAGGTCTATAAGTATGTTATATTCCTAATCGACCTTGGTGAGGAGCTTGGGCTGATTATAGTACTCCACCTCTTGCATGTTTGTCCACATTGTTTCCAGGGTTTGTCTCCTTGGTTGGCCTCAATGTCAAGGCAATTACTGTGTTATCTAACTCAACTTTTATATATATTGTAATAGTCGAAGTCGTCCTCCTTTAAAATCGGTAACTTTATTATATAAGGTTGGTAAACGTCCTTGTGGTATCAATTATTGGTTAACTTCACGTGTCGGATTAATGAAAAAACATAAGCCAATCTTTTTAAAATATAAAAGATACTTTATTTTTCGCATTACGATGTTGTGGATATATGGCCACGAGGGTCATGTGGCTCCGTGCCAATAGTGCGTGTGAAAGTAGCTTAAGATCAAGAAGGTAGATAAGCATTGCAGTGCTCAGTATTTGTCTCTAGTGATTAGTATTTGTCTCCGACTATTAAGTATGCAAAATTCTCTAAAGTCCAAGTCACATAGGAAGTGACAATCTTCTCACATGCTTTAAAAATAAAACCATTAAATTAACAATTATTATGATTAATCAATTGAAATTATAAAATAGCAATTCTTAATGTATTTTGTTAAGCTTCATTGAAAGCTTTATTTAAATAATATATTGTATTGAGAAAATTTCTAAATAATCTATTGGATTGAGTATATAGAGGGATAGTGCTATAAAAGAAATATATAGGTGTTAATCTTAAGAAAATAAGTTTTCAAAATATATATTTTTAATAAATATAAAATATAATCATAAAATTGGATAAAGTAAAGTTGGAATTTCAAAACAGATTTATTCGTTAAATTTGGAGGTCTTTACACCTCTCCACCTGTCTTCACAGTTTTAACAATTTTTTTTATGATTTTACGATTTTTTTTACTGTATTTGATGAGCAAATTGTCAGTGACTAGCAATTTGCTCTTCAAATTCCATCCCTGCCATAAAGAATAAATTGCTTTTATTTTTTTAATAATTTTATCCACTTTTAAATTATTCAATGTGTAAAAGTTTTTAAAATTTAAACATGGACTTTTTAAATTTTATGAAAAATATTTTCAATTTAAATTTTTATAAGAAAGTATTTTAGATTTAATTAATAATTTAATTATATTTAAATCATTAGTAAAAGAAATTAAGATTCAAATTTTAACATCTTTATTACTTTATTTTTTTTGTATTACATTTTAGTTGATATATAATATTTTATATTTGTTGCCAAGTAATATGAAAGTGATTATATATATTATATATATATATATATATATATAATATATAAAATAAATTTTATATATTTAATATTAAATGTGTATTTTTTAATTATTTAATATTAAGGGAATTAATAATGATATTATTTATTAATAATTTTAAAAATTATGCATTAAAAATTTTGATATCTCATTATTTAATAAACCAGCCTTCACATTACTAAAACCCTCTAATGAGGAGGCGACATGTGGCTAAGCCTAAGGCCAACACGTGTCTTCCTAATGGCACTTTAAAATTTTGGTATGGTAGATAGGGCAGAGGACAGGCTTGACCCCATGACCTCCCACATCATAAACCAAAGAACTCACCAATGCCCCCAAACAGTGATTCTTAACATGAATGGGTGGCAGCTTTTATTTAACATTTAACTCTGCCAAGGTTGGGGGGCGAGCGGACTTAACCACCCCCCATGTGAATGTGCGGCCAACATATATTGTGACCACCGACGATATCCACTGTCGATAATCGTCACTGCCTAAACCATCAGACTAACCATCCTTATGTGAACACTTCTTGATAACCACACAATAATTGTGAATGCTGGAGGTAGGGGGCGAGGGTTTGGGGTTAGCCGTTGGGCGCATGGTCCCCATATCACCAAGCTTTTAGTTTTAAGGCCTCGATGGAAAAACTAATGGTCCTACAAATACTCCTTAAATTCAGGGATTTTTCACTCCGTTAGCAGAAAATGGGGAAAATTTTTAGGATGATGCCAGATTTTGTGCAATTTGTAGAGCGAAAAGTGGAGAAACTAGGGGAGGTCATAACTTCTCCAGATTTCGACCAAATGGAGTGCAAAAAGAGGCTAGATAGCCATTTTTGGACATTATGGACTCATTGGAGAAGGTTTTAGAATCAAAGTAGCACTTCTAGATAAGATTTTTGCAAATTGAAGCTTATGGGTGCCATGGTCAACCAAAGTATGTATACAGTTTATGGAGGAGTATGAAAATGGAGATGACCTTGTAGGGGTTTTCCAACCTCCATGGGCTTTCTGCAATGGCTATTACATCCTTGTTGTAGATTTTATTCCTATTTTCTCTATATGTGTTTTGGAGAAGAGACTTGTTTATGTATTTCAAGTGGATTGTGGTATTGTTGGTGCTCTTTGAAGTTGGAGTATGTGGTCTTGGTGTAAGATGCCTATGTTTGTTGAAAGTTTACATGTTTGACTATAGGTTAACATGTGTATGGAGTGAGAACTCTTTTAGAAATTGTTTCTTTGAAGGAGAAACTAACCATTCCATTTCAACACTTTATGTACTCTTCGTTTTCTAGACATTGAGCATAATGAGAAGGGGTCATACCATTTGAGATGATCCAAGAAGATGTAACCCAGTAGGGGTGAACTCCTTTAACAATGGCTGGTGTATTACCAATTGAAGCATGCTTCCATTAAATGTTTTGATTTCATGTTTAAAGTTTTTCATGAAATTAACTTAAGAAAACACACATAAAAACTCATGTTTTTACTCGCTATTTTGGAGTACAAACCTCAAGCACATTTTTGTATTCTGATGAGGATCTTAGCATAGAAATCTAATATTCCAAATTCATATCAAGTTGGTATCAAAGAATTGGTTTTCTTTATGCAAGGAGGAATTGACTGTTGTTTGCAAGTGAATGTGTTTTGAAGCTCAAGTGAGGAGAAGGTTTTGGAAAGGAGAGTAAGATTGTTACAATCTCTACCAAGTTCTACCTCAAGTAGTGGAAGCTTCAAGCAAAGCATGTCCCAAGGAGGGGAGGTTGTAAGAATGTTAGAGGATGTGAAGGCTTTTAGAAATGCTTTCTTAGACATGGTATAAATGGTGAAAGTCCTCTATGAAGAGAGGAATATAAAATTGCAAGGTGAAAGCTCTAGACCTCCAAGAGGAGAATGTTCTCCAAGGGAAGAAGGTAAGAAGAATGGTGATAAACCACCATCTTATCTACAATCTTCATGTTTTTCTACAACTCTTATGCAATATGCTAGTGTAGAAAGTCCCTCAGAGAAGGTAGATGAACAAGTTTGTAACTTTTCCACATGATGTGGAGGATGAGGTTCTATTAGCACCCAAATTCAAGGAGCTAAAAGAAGAGAACCAAAGAGTCCAAGAGGACACATACAGAATTAAAAGAGAGTTTGAAAACATCTTTTTATGTCAACCAAAAGATGAGGCAAATGCTAAGAATTTACATGCTTCTTCTTTACATGAAAGTGTTGATGTAAATTCATTTGCAGCCTTTGAAAAAGATAGTAAAGGCATTGGATCCAAGATCTTGACCAAGATGGGTTACAAGGGAGGAGGCCTTGGAGTGAACCATCAAGGCTTTAAAAATCTAATTGACACAAAGGATAGGCCTAAATATGAAGTCTTAGGCTATGTTGCAATAGAATTATGGTCTTCTAGAGACAGCTCATGGGTATCGTGTTCCTTTTTCCATAAAAGAGGACATAAGGAGGAAAGATGTTGGGATTTCCATCTAGAATTGGTACCCACTTGGTTCCTTAAGAATAAGGAGAACTTGAAGTGAAAAACATCTCCAAGGAGAGATGAACAAGTTGAAGAAGAAAAAAAACTAAGTTCTTCCTCATTAGATCAAGTTGAAGAAGAAACATAACTGAGTTCTTCTTGCCATGCAAGTTCCTCAAGCAAGAAGTGTAAGGCAAAGGACAACAAAAAGAGGTATAATTATCCTGTTAATTCAAATGCTTTTCATAATGGAAAACAACATGTTGATTTGAATAACCTATTGAGGAATGTGTTTTCATGTAACTTTTTCCTTTCATCTAACCATTGTGTAGATAAGTGTCATAAAAGGAAAGCAATCATCAAGAAGATGTTTATGTGTAATGGAATTGAGACCGAAAAGAGAAAATATCATCCAAGGTTAAAGACATGTGAGCAAAGAGAAGCTCAAAATAACTTTTGCACACACTATAATATCAATGGCCATTGGGTCGAGAAGTGTTGGAAATTGTTTCCACAACTTCATCCCGGCAAGGGAACGAAAATTATGGAAGCACTAGAAGAGGAAGCGACAAAAGAAAAAGTGGTGTAAGATGTGACCATCCCTAAAGCAGCGTCAGAAGAAGAAAAAATTCAAATAGAGGGTTCATTTACCTGGTTGGGTAATAAATGGGCAGACTATTTGTCTGGCTGAAGTTTGTAAATCTTTGTTTTTGCTCTAGTTTCATATCCCCATAGCCAGGTAATTTGTAGAAGTGGTGTTCATAAATAAATCACTTATATGTAACAGGGTTTTGTTTGGGCATTAATATGCTAGTTTGGCTTGTTGATAATGAATTTGAATGGAAAATTTGAGAGTCAAGTTTATTCCATCTTGTAAAATGCATTTCTATTTTTAGTTTAAGAAAGCATTTTAAAATTGTTGCATGAGTAGTTGCAACACATTCAGTATGTTACAAATGTGTTAAGCACTCAAGTTATACAAGTATTCACTATGTGAAACTTCTTTTGGTTCATTTGTCAAAGTCTTTTTGGGATTTTTATCCTTGATAAGGATTTTGTAGAGGAGCGCCTTGGAATTCTTCTTGGGTAGGATGTTGTTGTGGATGGCCATAATGACATGAAAAAGTTGAGAAGAACATTGAACTTGAATTCTTTGGTCAGGTTATATTTCAAGTTCAGCTTGAGAAAGAGCAAAGACAAGTACAATTCAAGGCACTACAATCATCAATTGGATTGAGTTTGGAAAAATGAATGAAACGTACCTTCAAATGTTGAACAATTGAAAGCAAGCTTTTGGAGACCAAAATTTTTCAATGGGGAAGAGTGATCAAGAGCTAAAAATTTACTAAAAATTCAAAGTTCTCGAAATGGTGTGGAACCTGAATGATAGTGTATACCTCATCTTCCTAAATCTGGTGCAATTCGTTTCACCCCAAATGAACACCGTATGCTCCCAGAAACATGATTTGTTCACTTTGTCAAATAGGTAAAAAAATTGCAGGTGGCTGACAAGGGATGTTGACTGGGCATCCGTACTACCTAGGTGGAAAGGGGAATATTCTTGGAATATTTTGAGAATATTCCATTGAGTTGACATTGTCCTATTGTTCCATGTGTTTTTGATTTGGGCCAATGAGGAGGTGACACATGGATAAGCTTGAGGCCACCATGTGTCCTCCTAATGACACTTTAAAATTTTGGTGTGGTGGACAGGGCAGAGGATGGGCTCAACCTCGCGACCTCCCACACACAGACCAAAGAACTCACCAATGTGCCCAAGAAGTGTTTCTTAACATGAATGGGTGGCAGGTTTTATTTAACGTTTAACACTGCCAAGGTTGGGGGGCGAGCGGACTTAACTGCCCCCCATGTGAATGTGCGGCCAACATATATTGTGACCACCGATGGTCACCACTACTGAAGGTTGCCACCTAAACCACCAGACTAACTGTCCTTATGTGAATGCTTCTTCATAACCATTAACAACAACTGTGACCGCTGAAGGTAGGGGGCCAACGCTGAGGGTTAGCCCTTGGGTGCATTGTTCCCATATGACCAAGCTTTTGGTTTTAAGGACTCAGTAGAAAAATTAATAGTCCTACAAATCCACCCGAAATTCGGGAAATTTTTCGCTCCCTTAGCATAAAATGGGACGAATTTCTAGGATGATGCCGAATTTTGTGCAATTTGTAGAGCGAATAATGGAGAAACTAAGAGAGCTCATAACTTCTCTAGTTTTCAACCAAATGGAGTGCAAAAAGAGGCTAGATAGTCATTTTTGGACATTATGGACTCATTGGAGAGGGTTTCAGAATCAAAAGAGCACCTCTAGATATGATTTTTTCATATTGAAGCCTACGGGTGCCATGGTTAACTAGAGTGTTAATACCATTTATGGAGGAGTTCGAAGATGGAGATGACCTTGCAGGGGTTTTCCAGCCTCCATGTGCTTTCTGCAACAACTATTACATCATTGTTGTAGCTTTTGTTCCTCTTTTCTCTATATGTGTTTTGGAGAAGAGACTTGTTTATGTAATTCAAGTGGATTGTGGTATTGTTGATGCTCTTTGAAGTTGTAGTATGGGGTCTTGGTGTAAGATGCATATGTTTGCTAAATTTTTACATGTTTGAATATAGGTTAACATGTGTATGGAGCAAGAACTCTTACAGAAGTTGTTTCTTTGAAGGAAAAACTAACCATTCCATTTCAACACTTTATGTACTCTTCTTTTTCTAGACATAGAGCATAATGAGAAGGGGTCATGCCATTTGAGCTGATCCAAGGAAATGTAGCCCAGTAGGGGTAAATTCCTTTAACAATGGCTGGTGTATTACTAATCGATGCATGCTTCCATTCAGTGTTTTGATTTCATGTTTAAAGTTTTTCATGAAATTAACTTAAGAAAGCACACATAAAAACTCATGTTTTTACTTGCTATTTTTGAGTACAAACCTCAAGTAGATTTTTGTATTCCGATGAGGATCTTACCATATAAATATAATATTCCAAATTCAAATTAGTAGGCTCAGTAACCAATGGTGAAAATTGAGGCTATAGACTGTGCAATGTGCAGTTCAGCTTGGGCAAACTAAGGTGTAGACTGCACATTATGCAGTCTTAGTGACCAAGGGATGGGCTTGAGCCCTGGAACTGCATAATGCATAATTGGGATAGCCAGGTACTGCACATTACACAGTCTTAGAGGCCAAGAATCAAGCTTTATACTTTGAATTGCACAATGCCCGACTAGAGAAGGCAATTTTTGGCCAATGGAAGGGAAGATTTGTCTAGAAAGGGTATGGGAAACTAGAAGATGTAACTGTTGGAGCAAGTTAAAGTGAAGTTATGAATAAGGATAGATGGATTAGTGAAAATAAAGTGCACAAGATCAACATGAAAAAGGAAAAGTAAACATGCATGGAAAGTCACCAAAATGATGACCACTAATGGGAAAAAACAAGAAAAATGATGCGACACTTGTAAAAGGTGAACAATGGATTGAACCAACACTTGTACAAGCTAAAATAATTTAAAATACCAAAAAACATGAAAAGAAACAAGAAAAATAACACTCACATAAGGAAAATGATAAAAAGCGACAGAAAAGCGAAAAAAGACAACAAAACAAAAACTCACTCAGAAAAAATGCCGCAAACTCCACTGAAGGCTCCTTGATCTCCTTGGGAATACAACCAACCAACCTTTATGGCATGCTTGCAAATGTTGCCACGAATAGACCATGGAAAATCAAAAGTTAAGAAAATTATTCGGTGATAAGTGACAAGAGATTGCTTCTTAGGTTTAGATTGACACCTCACCCAAAAAGCATGAGACATTTGCTCATGAGGGCTGCAATCACTATCTGGAATTATTTTTTATTTTTCCATTGATGATTCAAACTATTTCTCTTTCCTGTAATTATTTAAAAATCCCTCCTTTTTTAAAAATTCCTTGAACTGTTAACATGGTTCAACATTTTTTAAAAGAACATATATCGACCAATCCATCCTACAAGCACTTATTTCTTTTATCATATAGAAATTTTGTCTTTAGGTAACAGTGATATGATTCCACAACATTGTTTGTCTTTTGATTTGCATGGGGAAAATTCCGATAAACTTTTACCCACATCCCTAATTGTAGAAAAGTTGGATTAATGAAGATATTTCATCTGTATGAAAACCAAAAAGAGAAATATAAGAAAGGGTTTGTCAACTTAAAAATCTTGTCACGAGAAACCCAATTCTTTTGGAAATAGTTTAGGAACTTCTCCTTGTTAGAAAATTTGTTGAAGAGAATTAATTGCATTTCTCACTTTAGCACTGGAAAAATAATTCATAATTAAACCCAAATCTCTAAACATCTCTTTTGTTATTTTTGGACTACTAGCCAATCCATTCACATTTTTTATCCATGCTCGACGTATGTGCCAAACGCACAAGATAACATTGCACCTTGTGATTCTCCTGCCACATTCAATTCATTTCAAGCATGTTAATTTTGTAATAAATACAATTTGTAGTTTAAAATAAGAAGATTGAAGTTACCTTAAAGCATCGATTTCATTCAATGCATCATCAACCATAAAGGCATTGACTTTCCAACTATAATCAACTTGGTGACACCTTGGCATAAGGTGCTCCAACCATAGTTAAATGTCCTGTGATGTATTATGTGATGCCACCACTCATGCAAATGGCCCACACTTTTTTGCTCATCAAACACCATGCGTGTGTAGAACTGATACTATCCCATTCAAAAAACATATGAAGTCAACTTCAACTCATTAATAATTATCAATCATTACAAATCAAATTATTGTACTAGATCAATCATTTTTATTGAATGTTGAATCCATGGCTATTAGGCTATTATTTGATAGCTTCACTATGGTCTCCAACATCCACTTTGTGTGAATTCCAACTATAAAAGGGATCTCTCCACCATTTGAATTTTGATAAAAGAAAAAAAACATCTTGTTGTTTTCTATACCAAAGGTTCGCACTCATTTCATCCTTCTTATGCAAGTGATACTTTCCTTTCTTTAGATGATTATAGATGTTAACAACATCTTTCCTACACAAAAAGAAACCCCTATCTCGAGTTGTGGCATCCATGTCAACATATTTTTAACATGCATTTTGCAAACCGAGTCAATCGACACTTCCAAGAAGAAACAACTCTCTACATAGGAAATCTTGTCCCTTGATAAGTTTGGTTGATGCAGGGACCTAGATTCGCTCGAAGTGTCATGTTGGCCATGCAAGGCCATCCTTGGCTATCTTCATGCTCATACATGTTATATGTTATTATCACCATCTCAGGCATTTGAACCATAACTTTTACAATGAAATGGCATTGGAAACCCCTCTTTTTCACAAATGAGGATCTTCGCTTCATTTCATTTTTTCCTCTTCTGTCCTTGGGGCCATGTGAAAAATCATAGCTGCATAAAATTTTTTGAAAAGTCAATACATATGAAAAATGATCGAACACTATTAATACCAACATCTAAACAATGCATCTCTAAAAAACTAACACTTCATATCGCAAGGAAGCAGTAAGCCTTGAGCTTGGGCATTTATTTTGTACCCGGGTGAAAGAACATGGAGCATCTGGGTTCATTTCCTCTCCTCTAATAAATTCTCTAATTCCATTGGAAGGGATTTTTGCAATCCGATCAATCTCCATGTTTTTTCCATGTACTTCAAACCAATCTAAATCCTTTCTAGAAAAATTTATCTTTTCTTTAGGGTCTTGTATCAGAAGGGCAATGATTTTTTCCCATTTGACTTGCTTTGCCATTTTGTGTAGAAATTTCATGAATAATATGACACTTATTCACAGAGATTATCATGATTATACACTATTGTGGAATGCATGCATAATACATAACCTCCTCTACCATTGATCATCAATTTTTCTGAATTAGAAACAATCGCATGCGAACATAGAAGCATCAATCACACATATCAACGCAGTATATCACAGGGAAAGCATAAAGCTGAAAACCCCCAACTATATGTATATTATATTGATTGAGAACATGTAACAATACATAGTACAATACTCCTC
>APFE031718377.1:0-16262 GCA_000404065.3 Pinus taeda | reverse complement strand
GAATGAAATCAATCACTTGTTTGATGCGCCTCCGAATTTCTATAAATATACAGAGGCGGATGAGACTATAGAGGCAATTTTAAGACATCAATTGCCCACACAGGAAGTCTGGAATGGATTGATACAATTACTACTGTCAAACCAGACCCAGTAATCAAGGTTTTTCCATTGAAATATGTAAGTTGTCATGCACAGGAAAATTTTGATATATCAGCATGTATGGAGAAAAGAGGCTGAGCCAACTCAGCGAAAACCATTCGGCCACCACAGCAGCACTGATAGTCACAGGTGACAGGGTTGAAAAGCTACAGGAGGACAGAGATGCAAAGACACGCCATTTTTCATTTATAACAAAGCGTTCAACCGACTTAGTGACCTCCAAAGGTCAAAATCTTCTGACAGAATTAAAGAGAATTCATGTTGTATTGAAAGCTGCAATAACTTCTTATCTGCTATTTCCTGTACGAGTTGGTAAAGATATTTATTTCTCAAAGGACTCAATGCCTGAGATATTTTGTATGAAACATTTCTATATATTCCCCCTCGCATGAGTTTGCAGGGGTTGGTTGTTGTAGATGTCTCTTCTAGAGTTCTTTTACTATAAATTCTCAGAGAAGTAATACAGAGGCGGTGGAATTTCCAAAGATCTGTGTCGTTTGATGCATTGTGGTGTTTAACTGAATGTTACAGGATTCCTGCGTACTTCATGGCACAATAAGTTTTCCCTACAACTCTTCGTTATGTGTTTTGTTATCTTTCATATCCCTTTCATGTTTCTGTGCTTTACAATAAATGGCAAGGAAAAAGAATAGTTCCAGGATTTAATCACAGATTACCCTGAACTCAATCTAAGCTATTTTAAATGTTTTCTTCAGTTATAGTAATAAAGGTGTAATTCTTAATTGCTACCCTTTCACACTATATCTTTCACATTGATTATTGTTTCAGGAATTCAAGTTTGCTCCTGAGGAATATATCTCTTTCCCACACCACAGCTTAGTGGAAAAATTCTTAATTGCTTTTCACTGGTTGTTTACACTTCACCATCATAATTTCAAGTTTGTTTTATGAAGTATTTAAATGGCCCTGTAATTCCAGCTGCTCAAACTCAAAATTTCAAAAAAAAACCAGTAGCCACAGACTCCATTGCCCAATGGACTAACATTATCTGCATATTTCCACTTTAGGTACAGAAAGACATCCTTTCAACCAAACATAAACCAAAACCCTTATTTCATAACTAGCCTAAAATCTCCACAGAACAGAGACAAACCTTAAAGAGAGAGCCCTTTCTAATTACAGTTGGGCTAGAAGCTGTAATCCAAAGATTGGTTAGTGGTTACCCCGGCCGTATTCCCTTGGGAGTCAAAGGGAACAACCTGGGTGTTAACAAGGTCCCCAGTTCACTACTCTGTACTGATACTCATTGAGCATTATGCCCAAATCCGTTTCTGGGAAGCTTCCTACCCTGCATCCAATTGTTCTAGTCAAGAATCTTTGGAATGCGATCTGAGTGTTAAAGAAGAATATTTCTGATTTCTCATTGTTAATCTTTGTCCCTGAGGCTTTTGTGAACTCGGATAGAATTTTCAGGATATGTTGGGTTTCCTTAAGAGTGGCTTGTACGTAGATCATTACATCATCTACGAATTTCTGGTGTTTTATATGGATTTCATTACCCCAAATTCACAGTCCCTTTAACTGTTCATTGGCTAGACGCGCTTTCACCAGCCTACTTAGAGCTTCTACTACTAGAATGAATAAAAATGGGGAAAGGGGGTCACCCTGTCTAAGCCCTTTCATGGGGTTAAAGGCTTCCAAAGGGGTTCCATTTAGCATAACTGACATCACCGTGGTGCTCACCATTGACATTATCCATTTCTCCCATCTCTCGTCAAAGCCATGAGCCTGAAGGATGCCCCGCAGATACTCCCAACTTAGATGATCATAAGCCTTTGCCAAATCTAGTTTTATTAGCATTTGGATTTAATCAATGATTGTATTACCTCTTGAGCAACTACTATACCATCCGTTATCTGTCTTCACTTAAAAAAACCAATTTTCTCCTGAGAAATGAGGTCAGGTAAGATTGGTTTAAGTCTGTTTACCATTATTGTAGCTAGTATTTGATATACTACATTAAATAGATATATTGTTCTGAATCCTTGGGGTTCTTCCATATTCTCCATTTTCAAAATCAGAACAAGGAATGTGGCGTTTAGGGCCGTATCCATGTGCTTTGTGCATCTTGATTCTTCCACAAGTTCCACGAGGTCCTGGCTCATGAAACTCCAGGAGGCTTGGTAAACTTCAATAGTAAATCCATTAGGCCTTGGGGCCTTGTTCATCGCCATTTTGTTTACCACTTCCTCCACATCTTATTTTGTGATCACCCTCAGTAGAGCTAGATTTTTTTATCTGGTCACTTTTTTACGAATATATTGGCACGCCTTAGTAATTTTGTCCTCCTGTGTATATTAGGTTCTGTTAAGATCTCTTTGAAGTAATCTACCAGTAGCTTCTCCATTTCTTCTTGTTGAAGTACCATGTTCCCTTGACTGTCCTTGAGTGAAAAGATTCTATTGTGCTGTCTATGATTCAACATTGCTTTCTGGAAAAAATTTGAATTTTTCTCCCCTTCTTTCGACCATTGGATTCGTGATTTTTGTTTCCACAGAATTTCTTCCTACTTTCTTCTTTCCTCTATTTGGTTAATCACCCTCCCTTTCTCCTCTGCCAGCACCTCACTTCTTCCTCCCTCTTTGATTTGTTGTTGGATTCCCTCCATTCTTATCTGTAGTTTTTTTTCTCTTTTTGGATGTTACCAAATTTCTCTCTGTTCTATTTTTTAATTTTTCCTTTTAGGTCTTTTAGTCTTATTTGAAAACGTATGCATTTTGTTTCTACCTTCCATGCCAGTTTTACTCTCCTGCCACCAAGTTTTCATCTTGTCTATGAATTTCGGATCTCTTAGCCAAAAGGCCTCGAATCGAAATTGCCTTATTTTGTTTTGAGGGTTCATAGAAATCTCCAATTTAATAGGCCAATGGTCTGACCCTATCGATGGGAGAATGGAAGCTTCATAGCAGATGTCCTTTCCTATTAATTGTTCATAGGCTAGAAATATATCTAGTCTTGACGCTATTTGTTTGCTCGCACCTCTTCTGTTAATGGGATATAGTACCCTATCCCTATATAGGGTAGGGTGTACTCCATTATTGTTTGTTTTACCCATTATGTTATTTTATTTAAATTAATGGTGCGGGAGTTAAGTTAGTCTGGTAGCTTGCAAGGTGTAACTTTTAGGTCACGATATTGGAATGTCCACCAACCTTAATTCCATTTGCACATCTTGGAATCTCTCCATCTCCATGTCTTCCCTCTGTACTCCTCATTTCTTCTCTTCTTTGGATGCTGTCATATTGAAATCTCCTGCCATAATCCATCTCTGTTCCTGATGCATATTCCGAAGCTTTTTCATATGAGTGAGAAATAAGTCGCTATCTACTGGGGTGTGGGGCCTGTAGACTGCTGAAACTAAAAACCATTCACTTTTCCCTATGAGTCTAAACTTTCTTGTAAGGATTATAGGCATTCCTATCCACCAGTCTGTTATGTCTTTTGCTGGATTCTAGATGACTACTATCCCTCACGCACTTCCTTTAGCATCTATGGTTACTTGCTCATATCTAGGTTTAATTTTATTTAAAATTTCTTCCATCTTTTGTCTTGAGATTTTAGTTTCCTAAAGAAGCATAATATGTGGTTTGTCTTTTCTCAGTCATTCTACTAGATGTCTTTGCTTCCCTTTACTATTAAGACCTATTATATTCCAAGATGTCAATATCGTTGAGGGGTTTGTTTGAGGTTTTGAAACACCGCTGAAAGCGGAACTACTCTCCTTATGTTCACTAACATTTCCCCCATTAATTGTATGAAATCTTTACTATTTTTCCATCCTCGTTTCCTTTTTCCTTCTTTTACTTGTCCTTGCTGGTCTGGTCAACTGTCTTTCTAATTCTCCAGATGTTGTTCAGTCGATGTTTTGCCTTTTTCCTGTTTAGCTTGATCTTGTTGGAATGTTTCCACATAGAGTCTTTTCTGGTCCTTGGGAATGAATCACTCAACCAAGTTTCTCCATTCATTTAATAGCTTTCTAAGGGCTTCTTTTTCTATACTTAAGTCTTCCCCCCTATTTATCTCCATTTCTCTCTCCATGTATTCTATCTGTTCTTCTTCTTCTTTGCCTCTTTCTGGAGTGTCACTCTATGTTTTCCTCTTCGTATGGGTCCTTTCGCTACTGGAGCTACTATCTTTCCCTTTATCTTCCTCGTATTCCATGGTTTGATCCTCATCTTCTCCTTCTTTTTGGAGGATTTCGAAGCTATTTGATTTTCCTGGGTTTGTTTGCAATACCTTCTTTCCTTCCTCTGAGCTTTCTTTGGTGGATCTCTTTCTACTCTTTACCCCCTGAAATCCTTCCGAATCTATTTGTTTTTTCTGCAGTTGCTTTCCTTTCCTCTCATCTTCTTCCTCTGTAATGGGGCACTCTTTGATTAGGTGTCCATATTCATGACATCTACGGCATCTAAAAGGTATATGTTCATAGTCCAAGGTTCACTGCAAAACTTCCTCCTGGTACTCTAACTTCATTGTATCTAGGATCGGGTTAGTAATATTCATGTATACACATATCCTAGCATACGAAGTGTACCTACCTTTTTTTGTAGTTTCTGCTATTTTCACAAAACTCCCTATCATGTTTCCTTTCCCTTGCAAAATTTCTGGGTCCCAGAAGTCCATTGGTAAACCAAATAATCTAACCCATACTGGTGTTGCTAAATTTTTTTCCTTATCAGGGTTATACCATTCTTCCCAATATCTCATGAATAGATCTGCATTATAGTAAAAATAAGGGTCATTTTCAAATACTCTTTCTTTGTCTTGCAGGTTATAGAAGATTACCGTAAAGAAGCCTTTTGCTCCTAGCGTCAGCTCGATGTGTCCTATGGGCTGCCACTTTTGCTGAATCCATCTGGTGAGGTCTTTTTCAGACGGCCAAACTCCAACAAACTTGTAGATCATGGCACGATCCTTCATATAGCTTATGTAATTTTTCCAGCTTATTTGGCAGGATTACGAACCATGGTTTCTCCTCTGCACATGGCAGACATTTTCCGCTTATGCTCGCCTTCCAAGTCACTCCTAAGACAGGTCCTTCATTTTTCTTCTCTGCTGTTGGCTGACTATTTTGTCCTCCTACTACAGCATCTCAGTAGGAGGGGATCTCTCCCTTCATGACCGCTTTCGTCATGACTGTTGCTCTTGGTTTCCCTGCTTGTCTTTTGTTGTTACTCTCTTTTTTGTACACCTTTAACTATCTTGGTTTCTCCCCACCGCTTTACCTCCTGGTCGCCATTAGGTTTTAGATGCAGAGCTATTCCATGCCATCTATTATAACTAACTCAATTTATTTTTTTTATTATTATTATTATGCAAGTTTTATTATTATTTAAATTAGTTTAGATTTATTTTAATTTTGGATTAGTGACTGCGACATCCTGCACCACCATCACTGTAACTGTGTTTAGTCACTCCACTCATTTTAGTAGTTATTATTATTATTATTTTGATTGTAATAGACTATTACCCTAGTTATTATTAGGGGAATGCAAAAATCGATATGTTTAGTATTTTTAAGTCATGAAGTAATAGCCACCATGAATGACATGCGATATGAAATGTAATCATTGTAAGGGTACTTTTTGTATTTGTATTTTATTATTATTTAAGTTTTATTATTATTATTATTTGAATTAGTTTAGATTTATTTTAATTTTGGATGACCGATCAATTCTTTTTTTTTTAAAGAGGTTTGTCTTTTAGGAGATTTTGCTACTTAGTAGATTTGGAGTTAAGATAGATCTAGGATGATTTAATCTCCCTCTTTAAAGAACTTATATTCCACATGAATACCATGTGTTCTACCGTGAGGTTGTTTTTATTTTTTACCTTCTTTCTTAACACAGTAAAAATATTTTCACTTTAATTAATTAATTTTATTTTTCTTTTTATGTAATTTGACAAGTCAAAATGTTCATTCTAAGTGACATTAAAAGAATAGATAGAGAGAAGTTTATTTTATTTTTATTTTTATTTTGATGCAATTTGACAAATTAAAATATTCATGCCAAATAACATTACAACTCTCTTTAGTAGTGGACTGTACTAGAAAGGGCCTCTAAACATAGTGACATGATAATAAGTCATATTCAAATCTTGGTACACAAGGAATGGTGGCATCGTTATCGTTATCTAGTGCTTGAAATATGCCATTTTATTGTAGAGGGGAAGCCCATCATTGAAGCTTTATCTCAAAGACCAACTGTGAATTTCTCTAGCCCATCATCATTTTCCACCCTAATTAACCCTGCAAGAATGAATGAAGGATGATTTCTTGTTTCTTATGTTTCTAGTCTTTGATGTTTACAATGGGAAGGAGGATTATAGGCTCTCTAGAATGGAGGTCTTCAGAAAACTTTCCCCTACCTTTCCCTACAAAATTATTTTGTTAGCAAGATTCATTTCATTGTCACCCACCTCAAACCATTTGGTCGTCCTTGCTATCATGCTCATTTTACAAAGTTTAAACAATTTGGGGCCAATGGTTAATTATGTGTTAGGTAGGAGTACATTTACATGGAGATAATGGATCTATCAACCTAGATTAGAGTTCAATTGATAAATATTCCATGTTATCTGTGTGAATCTTGCCTACTTTTGCAAGAATCCTCGATTGTCCACATATAAGTTCATTTTCTTCACATATTGTAACTATTTTACCAATTATCTTGTGAATATCCATTTATGGATAGTAAAATTCATTTTTTATGCATAACCATATATCTAAACTTATAGAATTGGCTATGTGAGAAATTAATTTTTAACTTTTATGTCAAAAAATTTTAATAAGTCTAGAGTAAGTTAGATTTTATTTACTTAAATTTCCAGATATTTTCTTTATCGTAACCAGTGTATCGTAGAGATTCATTTTATGGAGAAAAACAATGAAAATAAAGTTCTCTCATTGGTATTGAAGTTAGAATTTCTCCTACTACACAATGAAACCTATCCTAGATGACTTTGATGGAAATTATCTAAAGAGTTTGATTGGTCTTCCAATAATATCCAGTTTCTAGGCCTTGGAGATAACCACTAATATCTCCAACAAAGAGATTGGAAGGGGAGGATTTGGGAAGCTATATGATGGGACTTTGAGCTAAGTGTAAACACATTGGATCTCCCTAGTATCGTAATATTTTTGAAAGAAAATTACAACACTATTACGGAATCCTCATCCTCCGATATGCTCCATAGCATGTAGGTGTTAGCCTTGTTCTGCACCCTTGGTTCTTTGGGTATCCATGACCAAATGCAAATCTACATTAGAAGCCCCCTGTATCATATTTTTTTTTTAATTTCAATTAGAATGAAGTTACAAAATCTCCTTCCTCTGATATTCCAACCTCCGAGATGATTTCTTGTTGTTGTCATCATCTCCACATGGATCCTCCTTAGTGGTGACATGTGTCACATGAATCTCCCCCATTAGGTCACCCAATAGTGCTAATTTTGACTGCTACATCCTGCTGACATCATCTGCCACCATCAACTTCTTAGGTCTAATCAAATGCTGCCATACGTCCCATTGGAGGAGAGAGAAAATGCCCCTAAAACCTTGGTTTTTCAATGAATTTCTTTGTTAATCTCAGCTCCTCGCAACCTTAGAATTTTTTAAGGAATCATATTATTAAGAAGTTAGGAGATCCCAACCTCAAAAATTTTGATAATTCAGTGTGCTTCTGATTTCATCTACTACGATGTTCTGATATGACAAACCTTCTGAAATTTTAGGGTTTCGATGTTTGGCTTGCTCAACCCTTCCAATACCCAAAATTTCGAGAATCGGTTCATGGGACCATGGCCCTCTGATATTTAGATTTCCAATATTACAACCTCAAATATTCCAAGGTTCTAAGGACTTCCTACCTTTGATATTCCAAAGTTCTGAAAATTGTCCTACTCCTTTAGTTCTAAAATTTGGCCCGCTTTTAAGGACTTCTAGACCCTAACGTAAAGAACTTTCCATTGGATAAGGTCCGATGTAGGCTTTGACTGAATTTTCTACCTAAAAAATGGTTGCAAACTCTTTGCCATTCTTTTCACCTTGACTCTTCTTGTTGTTCCTAGAATACTAGACTCCCAACCACCATAGCCATCATTTTATGTCTTCTCCAATAGGCCTACTACTACTACGGTGATTCTCTACTAGAGACTGCAGCAACCATAGGACTCCCAACCACCATAGTCATCATTTTATGGCTTCTCCAATAAGCCTGCTACTATGGTGATACCAAAAACTGAAACAACTATAGGACTCCCCTTGAGCTTGACACATCAAGCACATCAATTCTAGCATGTATTTGCATCACAACTAGCCTAGTGGACATAAATGTTTTCTTGCCACACGTACATCCATGTTGATCTGGTTGACATCAATGCCAACACACTTATTAAATGTCATGCAATGCAACTGCCAACTTCATATCCCAACATGGTTGTTAGTATCAATGCCAACACACTTACTGCCACTAGCGAAATAGACAATTCCAATTGTCCAACAATCTACCCCTTTGGAATCAATGGCAAGACCTCATCACATCAACACTTTGATGGCCAATCCTGATGTTTCTTCCACACTTCCCTTACATCAGCCACCAATGGATTTCTCTCCTCCGTACGGGCCATCACAACTTCTACAGAGCTTCTCCAATAATTCTATCCCCCTTTGACATCAATTTAAAATGGCTTACAAGTTGATTCTTCTTCCCCATGCAATCATCGATTGCCAATGATGAGGTACTAGCTGGTGATGTGCTTTCTTGTTTATAGACTTCTCTTCAAGGACTGATTGTTGTCCCAGAGATTATAATCAGACAAGTCTGCCAAACGATTCACTTTCTTTCTTCGATGTGTGAAATCATCTAGGCTCTTGCTTGTCTTTCCGAATCTACAAGGCTATCACCTTCCTTCGGAGTGATTCGAACCATGGGGGAAACAATTCTAATCTATGAAGCTAGCACCTTCTTTGAGCAGATCTTCCAACTTTCCAAAGTCGGAACCAGAGAGAGAGAATAGCCTCAACTTGATTTTGGGGGAAGAATGAAGCAACGAAACATGGGCTGGAGCCCAACACAAAGGAACCTCTGCCGAACTACCTCGTACCTACCTCACACGCCTCAGCTTTCCCATCGTTGCTAGAGGGGGCTTATTCCATCAAGACATCTAGACAGACCGGAATGGATTTCTCCATCTAATCTTGAGACTCTTGCGAGCTTGCTGGTTACTTGCGTATTGTTGGGTCTACTCTATAAACTAGACATATGTGATATGCTCCCCTTGAACATATACATCCTCTTCTTTGAATTTCTCCAATTTTGAATGCCTTAGGCTACTGGTTAAGTACTCTCTCCACTAATTCATCTTTTGTATGAATTAAAATGAATTGATACCAACTAAAATTACTCATGGTATTGTTGCTTCTGAAAATACCAATCACTAGTGATACATTAGGCTTCTTTGTCACTGATGTTGCTACCGCATCCTCTATTCTCACTTCTCTTGAGAATTTTAACCACTTCTTCTCCCCCTGAGATCATACTTCTACAATAGGGACTGTTTCTTCAATAATACCAATTTCACCAATGAATTGATACAAATTGGATGCTATGTATCAAGAAAGTTCCAATAGATAAAAACAAGTGCCCATTTGTATAAAAGGTTACCCCATACGAACTCAAACTATCAAATGACATAGAGAATTGAAAGTTGAGGTACCCCCACAACTTATACCAAGTGTGTTTATGAACATAAGACTACTAGGCATAATCAAGTTCACAACTTAAATGAAATAATAATATTCTACCAAAGGTGCAAACATTTCATTTGCTCAACAGTATATCTTCTTGAGGCTGACCATTGTTTCCTTCTACTACTAAATAAAGCAACTCCCCGTGAGTCAATACTCTTTGATCTCCTATAGTTTCTTCCTTGCATATGCATGGGTACTGATCATATAGACCTAACTTGACTATGGGCTTCCTATCATTCCACACTTCTACTACAACTCATCCTTTTTTCACAAAATAAAGTATGTTTTGTACTCCACGTGAAACCAAACTTGTTGCACTCTCTTTTTCTCTTACATGTTGATACATTCAAAATAAACAAATTCATCATTGTAATCAACAAGGGGATTCAACCATACCTTCAACAATCAGATGCACCTCTCTGTCTTTTCCTTCTAGCTTACTACATATAAATTATTCATCCTCCCTTGGGGCCATTCTCTTCTTTTACTAAAGAGAAATAGAGGATCTACTCCCCTTGAGCATATCTTCTTCCTTCTTCTTCCAAACCTTCAATGGGTGAGTCTTGGCAAAAGCATTACTTTTCAGATTCTTCTTTTCCCATGTTTGGGATTTCTCTTCCATGCACATGGCTAGAGGAATATTTTACTTCGACTCCTCTTTTTTCATCCAAATCATCTTGCTTCCTTTTTTCCTTACAATTGGGTATGCTACAAGAGTAGGAGGATCATTCTTCTGATTTATTTCTCCTCTTTTTCATCTTTGTCTTTTAACACAAAGCATTGAAGACAAACTTGTATTCTATGCCTCCATTGTTTCTTGATGTCTTAAAATCCCTAGTTATTAAACTTGCATGCATATGCTCATAAGAATGCCATTTCTTCTCATATCTGCAACATTCTAACTCATGCCTTCTCCTGGTATTGCTCCACACACTTTTTTTCTTGCATACCGTCTACAACCCATGGATTTATGTCCAAAATTATTGCAAGAAAAACAATACCTGTAAAAGGGCTTTTGAGGACTGAAGAAACCTTTACCTTGAGTGATTCTTCTTGGAGGGGAAGGGACATTTTTTGGCTCTTCATATACCTTCCATGGAAGTTTGCATTACTGCCTTTCATTCCTTATTGTTGTTCCTTATCTCTCTTTTGTTTCTCTCCTCATTGTTGGTGCTTACCATTATGTTGTTGCCTTTTCTTTTCTTGTTGTCGATGCTTTCCTTTCTGATGCTATGATCCAAAAACTTCTTTTCCTTTGTTGTTGTTGGAATTTCCAACTACCGTTACATGGGTGGTTGACCTTCCAACCTTTTCCTTCTTCGAGCTTTATTTTTCTTTGAAACCCAAACCATATTTGATGAGAGGGGATCCCTGCTTAACAATCATCTCATTCAAAGCCTTTCTTCTCTCCTAGACCTTCTCATATTGTGACAACTCTTCATTTTTCCTTTCTAAGTCATGTCTCAACAAGACTACTTCATTTTGTAGTCTCTCACAGTAAGCTTCTCAATCATTTCCCTGGCTGGTCAACATCCCATTCAGCGTACCAGCATCTTCTTTTTGTGAATTAATATCAACTGTTGTTTTTGTCCACTTCTCTCTCAAGCTCATACTCATGTAACTACTCATTTTACTTGAGATTTGCTCCTGAGAGCTCCTTGATCTGTTTTAGAGTAGAGATCAACTTCTTCCTCAAACAGATCCTTTCATCTAGATCCTTTTCTTTGCTATCAGAGGTGTTGGATGAGCCACCACATATATTTAAAATCATCTCTATGTCCATGGAGTCTTCCATGGGTCTAAGGGGTATCCTTTCTTCAACACTACTAGGGGTAGTCTTATTTTCTCCTAAGGATGACCACACCTGTGATCTCTCTTCTTCCTTTGAGGTACTCTCATTTTCTACTAGTACAAATGTAGGTCTCTCTTCACAACAATGAGATGTATAACTATCTTTATCTTCAAAAGAAGAATATGTGCATATAGTGGCTAAATCACCTATTTCTTTATATTTATCACATAACAATATCTTACCTTCAGAGAAACATAATCTCTCTTTAGAGTCTTCATCATCCTCTCGAGAATGATAAGCAAAAACTTCCCTATTCGAAGAAGGATCTTCAATATTTCGAGCATCTTTGCTTTAAGACTCTTTTGTCTTCTTCTTTCTTCTCTTCTTCTCATTATCAATGGCATTCACATATTCAAGTTCACTGCTTGAAAAGTAAGGTTCTTCGACCTCATCTTGAGATAATACCTTTCTCCTCCATATAGACATTGCAATTTGTCCAACATTTCCTTTTCTCACTCACAATGCCTCACTTTATCAGCATCTAGCCTAGGCAACCCCTTCATGATGATTTCATTGGATATTGTATTGAACTCATTCCTCTCTCCATATATCACAGAAATCCAAATGTATTCATTTACTATCATGAAATAGGCTTCCATTCTGATATTCCAAAGCTCATAGTATGATCCATTTAAAAATGGAAATCCTTCTGCTATTAGCCAAAATTGATTAGCCATTATTGCCCCTTGATCTACCTTCTATCGATTAATCTATTCCTAATTAAATCTTTCTCTGATACTAATTTTTTGAAACAATGTTAATACTGAGATGGGGGGTTGAATCAATATTAAGGCTAATTTTAACTTTTATGGAAATTTATTTTTCATTCAAACTAGGAAACAATCCATATGAGAGAAACCATTAACAAACCATAACAACAACCATATCAACCCATAAACTCATACACATCATTAAAAATAAACACATGAGAAAAGGGTGTTTTACGCAGAAACCCTTTTCGAAAAGAAGCCACCAAAGCTTGTTGTTGTTATTGATGTAAAATAAGAGAACCTACACTATTACATCAATTTTTTTTTGATTCACCACTCATAGGAAGAACCAACTCCCTTTGATTGTTTGCTAGCATCCACTAGTAAGAAGCACCAACTCCCTCCTTTTGTAGACACATGATCAACACCAGAAGCACTATGTGAAGCACCAACTTCATGAATTTGTTGAAAATAGTAACTTGCAGCTCCTTGGATTTATCGAAGCAATAACTTTGAGGATGCACCAACCACAAGCCTTCTTCAGACACCCACTAGATAAGGAAGCACCAACTTCTTGTATGCGGGAACTTTGAGGAGGACGAGTTAGTACATAATTTCATTTTTGGTGGCCATTTTCCACCTTTTACAAAGTGATGATTAGCATATTTCCATTCTTCAACTGGGGCTATCTAGGAATTATAAGTTCTAAACATCTTATTTATAGCAAGAAAAGGCTTAACTTCAAGTATATACAATTCATTTGAAGATAACATAGTTTGACTAGAAGCGCTGGCTATTTGGGCAGAGGATTCTGTAGATTTTGAGACTGGTAATGCATATTTTCTTGAACGAATGATGGGTCGCGGGATGGAAGGCTTTTCTTGAAGTATTCTTATTTTACCTTCTTGCAATGAAGCTCCTCTTGTCAGACTTCATGGTTTCTTTTCATTAGCCAAAGACTTGTATTTAAAATACTAGTCGTTTGGTAAACCTATAGAATCATAAGACACTCTCTCTACTTGTGCACTTTTTAAACCAACTGACACACAATCTCTGAGCACTGGATGTTTTAACTTTATATGGATTGTATTAGTCAACTGGAAGGATGTATGAATTATTACATATAAAAATTCACTTTCATCGACCATCTCTAATCCTTGAACTCCTACCATAAGTTTCCAATAATCCTCCAGATGAGGATCCGTAAGACTAATAGAGTAATCAGGGAAAATCATTCCATATTGACAACCAGTAGACAGGTTACCAACAATGGTACCTATTCTATCATGATCATAGTTCTAGTGTTGAGTATCAAAAACTTCAGACATGCACGGAGTATTTAACTAAACAAAGGAGCCAAACCTATCCTTAAACCTCCAAAATGTAAATAGGAATATTTTTTGTCTTTTCCATATTGGTGAAAGTTTTTTATTTCTTCAGTGGTAAATAAAGAAAGAGATACAATCTGTATAGAAGGACCTGAGATTTTGATTTAACTTCCACTTCTTTTAGAAGCATTTTCTTTTGAAAGATATTAGAGAGAGGAGTTTTATTTCTCTCTGGTATAAGAGCCCTCCAACGTTCTTAATGGCTAGTTTAATCACATCCTTTTCAACTCTAGAAATACATGTTGTTACTGAAGTAAATTCTAGATCTCTTGAAAAGGAAATCGATTCTGAAAAAGAATTAGAGATAGTAGAGAATCCTAAAAGTTGGAATCCTACAACTCTTCATGCAGCTGATGTTTATAAAACTCCTCTCTCTAATATCTTTTAGAAGAAAATGCTTCTAAAATAAGTGGAAGTTAAAATCAAAATATCAGGTCCTTCTGTATAGATTGTATCTCTTTCTTTGTTTACCACTGAAGAAATGAAAAAAATTTGCCAATATGCAAAAGACAAAAAATATTCCTATTTACATTTTGGAGGTATAAGGATAGGTTTGGCTCCTTTGTTTACACATGGCTTAAATACTCCGTGCATGTCTGAATTTTTTGATGCTCGACACCAGAACTATGATCATGCTAGAATAGGTACCATTGTTGGTAACCTATCTATAGGTTGTCAATATCGAACGATTTTCCCTTATTACTCTATGAGTCTTACGGATCCTCATCTGAAGGATTGTTCGAAACTTATGGTAGGAGTTCAAGGATTACAGATGGTTGATGAACTGTAATAATTCATGCATCCTTCCAGTTGACTAATACAGTCCATATGAAGTTACAACAGCCAGTGCTTAGAGATTGTGTGTCAGTTGGTTTTAAGAATGGACAAGTAGAGGGAGTGTCTTATGATTCTATAAGTTTACCAAATGACTGGTATTTTCAATAGAAGTCTTTAGCTGATGAAAAGAAACTAGGGAGCCTGACAAGGAGAGCTTCGTTGCAAGAAGGTAAAATAAGAATACTTCAAGAAAAGCCTTCCACCCCGTGACCCATCATTCATCTGAGAAAATATGTATTACCGGTTTCAAAATCTATAGAATCCTCTGCCCAAACAGCCAACACTTCTAGTCAACCTATGGTATCTTCAAATGAATTGTATATACCTAAAGTTAAGCATTTTCTTGTTGTAAATAAGATGTTTAGAATTTCTAGTTCCCAGATAGCCCCAGTTGAAGAACGACAATATGCTAATTGTCACTTTGTAAAAGGAGGCAAATGGCCACCAAAAACGAAATTCTTTACTACCTCGTACTCCTCAAAGTAACCTCCTACAAGATTTGATTGTGTCCCTTTAGTTGAACACAACTCCTCAAATCCAAACAATTTAGACCAATTGTATCAAATTGGTATTTATATTACCACATGGTGTTCTTATGTTGAAAATGCTATAGATGATTTGGGTGCACAACATGAGCTCATCCTAGCCAATATCAAGCTCTTACATGATGAAAAACAAGAAGAAAGAGTCGAGAAGGAGGCAAGGATGCAGAAAGAGAAAAGAAGAAGAAAATCTAAAGCAACTCAAAGCTCAAATTTTTCTATAGATATGTCGACCCCAAATTTTTGGGATTTAGAAGAAATAGAAGCTAGCACCTCTGAAACACCTTTCAGACCAATGAAAATAGAGTCTATTCCAGAGCGGCCAAGAAAAACGAAAGCAAAAATAGTGACTCTTGAAAATTCAACTTCTAAGTTTCCATCTTTTATCATGCCATCAATCCAAAAAGCAAATTTTGTTAATAAGTCCAAAAATATCCTAGAATAGAAGAAGATCTGTTTTCTTCTAATTCTAGCGATTATATTTTGGATTTGGATAAATCAACAAATCCAACTGAATCAATTAGAATATGGATCAAAGTGTTATAGGAAATGCAAGAAACTATAAAGCTCGATAATATGTCCATATTTTTTCTAGCAGAGAAAATAATGGTCGGAATAGTTTAGGACTGGTGGAATGGACCTCCTGAGTCATAATGAAAAGCAGTCATTATGGCAAGACTTTCTACTCTAGAGTTGCTACTAAAAACACAATTTTTCCCCGAGCCAATAGATGAGAAGAAGCAAATCATTACAGACCTTGCTAGAATGGAATTGAAAGATTTAAAATATCTTGAAGCTTTTGGTCAAGCTTTTATGGCCAAAGTTTACAAGGCAAATCTTTCAAATGATTCAGTTCAGAAAATTTCTTTTCTGTCAAAATTACCAAGAAATCTAGGAGATTTGATTTCTAAAGATATTGAGCTTCAAAGCAAAACAATAGATTAGATTTACTGGATAGATCTTTTATTCAGGTGTCAAGAGAAAATAAAATATCTCTGTGGG
>APFE031718375.1:0-16667 GCA_000404065.3 Pinus taeda | reverse complement strand
CATCAACTTCCTAAGTAAGTAAGAAACTCACTAGAATTGAATAAAATAAATAATAATAAAACTAAAATAATCAAAATTGGCATAGAATTACAATTAGATAAAAACTTAATAGTCTCAGCATAAATAATTTATCAACTTCCTTAGTAAATAAGAATGTCACTAGAATTGAATAAACTAAATTAAAATAAAACTAAAACAAATAAACAAAATTAGCATAAAATTACAATTAGATAAAAACTTAATACATAAGCAATCAACTCAATATATCAATTAACAACTATAATAATTACACACATGTATAATAAATAAATAATTAACTTTAATTTATCAAAATATTATAAGAATAGTAAAAAAAACATCCTTACCATAGGAACCTTTTAGGAATTCACTAACAATCCTATGAACACAACATTAAATAATACATTAACCTGAGATAAGAAACTAAAAACTTGTAAAAAAATATAGCATATATAAACTAAATTACTATAGGTTATAAAATAAATTACTATAAGTTACTACTAACTAAAACATAAGTTTTTTTCCAAGGAAAAAAGCGGTAACTTTTTATTAAAAGAGTTAATGAAAAGTTACACTAGCAGATGCACTTAAGCATTCCGTAAGCAGCCACATGGCTCGGGTGCAGACGCACCCCACGCAACGTTAGAAGACTAACGTGTCCAGAGAGATAAGAAAAGAGAGAGATAGAAGAGGCAAAGAAAGAAAAACTGAATTCCGGCAGTGAGTAAAACTCACGCTTCAAGTTTTTCTCCCCTTTTTCTTTTCGACCTTGCGCCATTCACCTTGAGTGGGCTCGGTCGAAACAATGACTAGCTGTGTTTCTGAATTCTGTGAGCCTGGTTCTTTATCTGAGTCTGAAGTATCTGATTGGTGATGCCGTTTGTTGCCGCCCATGCTATGGTCCGCATTTGTCTTCTCTACCTGATTTTTCTCTGCCTGTTCTGCGTGATATTGTGGGTCCTTTGTAACTGGATTGGTACCCTTCTGAGTCTCTGTTTTATGCGCAGCCTCGGCATTCTCTGCAGTGGGTTCTTCCTCCTCTGCTTCTGATTCTTCATCCTCTGAGTCTGGGGGAGGGAATTGCCATCCTTTCCTCTGCTTCCCTTTCTGCTTCTTTCTACTATTTACTTTCTTGTCTTCTGGACATGAGCTTTGCAGGTGTCCTGTCTGCCTGCAAAGCCTACATCTGAAAGTTGTGTTTTCATAGTCTAGTGCCTGTAACCAGTTTTGCTGTTTGTAGATCAGCCTTATGTTGTCCGGCAGCCCTTTGCATAGATCCACTTCTACGCAAATGCGTGCGAAGGTATAGACCCTTTCATCAATCCTCTCCAGATCTGTTTTAATGTATTTGCCTATGCTGTTCCCAATACCTTCCAGGACATGTTCGCTCCAGAAGTGAAGGGGAAGGTTGTATAGGCGCACCCAAACCGGTACTTTGGATACAGTCATTTTGTTTGGGTCGAAATCTGGAAACCATGGGGTCATGAATAGCCCTGCTGTTCCCCAAAACCACGGCCCAGTGCTGATGACTGTATCTCTGACTTCCTTGGATGTGAATCGTACTATGAAAAACCCCTTGGAGCATAGATGTATGTCACATTCCATGGTCCACTTGGTGTAGATCCAATGGAAAAGATCCATTGGTTTAGGCCAAAAACTGTTAAAACGGCATATTAATGCCTGCGTTTCGTATGACTTTACGAAATCATCCAGCCCTGTAGAGTCGAGATTCAGAGCTGGGGTTTGCCCCAATTGATCTACAATGTATGGCTTGGGTTTATTTCCGCCGTGGTCTGGTGACGGCCCTGCGCCTCTGTTGCCTTGCAAAATGTTTTTATAGGAAAAACCCTCCTTGGGTTGGTGCTGGGGCGCTGTTTTCCCCTTGCCTCCCCCTGAAGAGCTTGGCTGTCCCTGAGGTAGAGCCCCTCCTCTTAGCCTCAGGTTTAGAACAATGGTTGTTCCTGGGCTGATCTCATAGCTTTTCATTGTTCTACATTCCTGAAGTGACCACCGGCCACTGACCAAATGTTGAAACTGAACTGGGTATCCCATCTCTGTCCATATCTGCTGTTTCAGCTGCGAGATGGTGCCTCCTGCATGAACCCACACTAATCGGGTTTTCCCCTCAGGGGCTTTAATAAAAATTTGAAAACGGGTTGTTCTTACCTGCTCTGAGTCTTCCAGATCCTGCCTCGATTTGAGTCTTCTTCCTTTGTGCAGGTCTTCTTCTACAGACCCTCTGCTCGATCTTTGCTTTGAGCTACCGCTCAGCTGCCTGGGGTCGCGCCTATTGGCAGGATCCGGTAGATCTGGGACGGATCTACAAAGTTTTGGCCGTTTCGTTGTCAGAGGTAACAGATCTGCAGCATGCAGACCCCCCCCTGC
Organism: Pinus taeda; assembly: GCA_000404065.3. NCBI lineage: Eukaryota > Viridiplantae > Streptophyta > Pinopsida > Pinales > Pinaceae > Pinus > Pinus taeda. The sequence continues at coordinate 14,264 of APFE031718375.1, read as the reverse complement.
CATTGCTCTGTGCATTCTGAGCTCGGCGTGTCCCGGTCTCTAAGGTCAAAGCGTCTTGCAGGCTCCTTTTTTTAAAATCGTGGTTGAGCACCACGCTTCTCGTAACCCCGAAAACCTCCTTGTTTAAAGCACGGAGGTGGATGACCACAGAGTGCCGTTGTAGTTTTTGCCGGCCAGAGCTTTCGCCCAAATCAAAGCCCTCGTCATTATCAGCTTTAAGAATGCTCAGAGTATAAAAGAAAAGAACCAAATCATGGGATTGACTGGCTTTTTTGGGCAGGTCTCTGATATCGTGTGACCTGGGCGTGCCCTGCCGCTTCCAGAACAGGAAAACATATCTCCTTGAGACAGAGAAACCCACAGGTGCTTTGCCGAAAAGAACTGGACAGGATTGAGGCCCTTGACAGCGCCATTCCACGAAGAGGGCAACGTGAGAGCACACCGAATCTGTAGGCTCTGGATCCCCTTCAACCTTTGCAGCAGACCTGGCTGCGACCACCATCCGCTCGCTGCTGCAGGAAAACCTAGCATTCGCCATCGTCCATATTGTTCAACTAAAACATAAGTTACTATTAACTAAAACATAATTATAAGAAAATATAACACAACATTAAATAATACATTAACCTCATAAGAAACTAAAAACTTGTAAAAAGTTAAACATATATAAACTAAATTACTATAGGTTACAGAATAAATTACTATAAGTTACTATTAACTAAAACATAAGTTACTATTAACCAAAACATAATTATTAAAAAAATATAACCAAATAACTTATTATAAAAATAATGCACTTAAATGTAATTAATAAAAAACTTTAATAGTTATATACATGTATAATGAAATTGAAAAAAGCTTTAACAAAAATAAAAAAGAGAGCTTTAATATTTTAGGATAATTATAAATATATAAAAATATTAAATATCTGGTTAATTCTTAATCATTAAGTTGGTCGGCTCTCATCTCAACCTAACCTTATTTATCTCTACTGTCTCTCTCCTTTGTAAAAACAAGTCCTGATGATGAGTCTTGGTCTAGACTCGAAACGTCGACAAAAGCAAAGATGAAAACTGTGGAATATTCGAGTTCAGATTCTAAAAAACCTAACCACAGAAATCTACAATCCATTATCTTGACCCTGTACGGAGGGGAAGCATGGAAGGAGATACATAGTCTCGAAAAGACAAGGGTTAAAATCCAAAGGAAAGAGTCAGATCTTCACTTTCTCAAGCAATGCAGAGATTCTAATCTAACCCCATCCTTTCACTGCATTAATCACAAATTACACAACCAGCACAACCATAAAGCATTTGAAAGACTCAGTAAATCCTTAATCCGCCTTGAAATACGCAGGTGCAGAAATTTGTTATGGCGATTATCCACAACCGCCTTTGAAGCCCACTTAAAACTTGCAGCAATGATTCGGGAAGAGCTTTGGACTGTCATAGACGCCTGCGCAGCTCTCAAAGCAAACAAAGAAAGACATACAGCTCAAACAAAACATAAAAACAAACAGCAGAAACTGCAGTGGCTACAATCGCACAAAAACAAAGGAACTGAGCCATGTAGTGAAGACCAAAACCCATGCGTAGATCCGCACATCAATAACAACGTTAAAAAGTTTGAAATGATTAATTATGATAAGGTAAGTATAAATAACAAGAACTTAATTAACTTAGATCATAACTTCAATAAAAATAATAAAACTAGTAATGGGGATAATGATAACATAAAATAGCTTAATAATAACTTCAATAACAACGTTAAAAGGTTTGAAACGATTAATTATGATAAAGTAAGTATAAATAATAAGAACTTAATTAACTTAGATCATCACTTTAATAAGAATAATAAAACTAGTAATGGGGATAATAATAACATAAAAGGGGATAATAATAACATAAAAAACATAGGTAAACATAAGAAAAAGGGTAATAAACCATATATAAACACAACAAATGATATTAACAGGCTAGATAATAATATAAAAAACACAAACAATATATTTGAAAATTACAATAATCACAATAATCTAATTAACAATAATAAAGTCATAAATATTTCTTCTTATAAGTTGAAAAAAGAAGAAATTGAAGTCCTAGACAAAGAACTCAACTTTGCCTTGGCCCCTAAACAAATCCCTAATGAAGAAATTATCTGCAGCCTGGAGGATGGAATCAAGACGCTCAAGGAGGAAGACAAAGAACTTGTTAGACAAGAATGTGTGGTCATCCTAAGGAAAGCTAGACCACCTAAAAAGAATCTGAACCAAGAACAACTCAGAGCCATAAAAAATCTAAGGAATAAAAACGATATTGTCATTCTAAAAGCTGACAAGGGAGGTGCCACGGTTGTAATGAATCACGAAGATTACATAAACAAAATGAGGGACCACTTATACAACAGTGGCAGCTACAAAAAACTAGAGAAAAACCCCATCTCTAAAGTTACAAGACTTGTCAAAAAAGCCATAAAAGAAACTAATCTAGATGAAAAATTGAAAAAGCACCTCACTCCTGACAGTGAAATTACCCCTCGTATTTATGGAGCCCACAAAATTCATAAAACAGATGTCCCCTTGAGACCTATAGTCAATACTATAGGTTCACCCACATATGAATTAGCAAAGTATGTTGCTAGGAAATTAGCTTCGCTAGTGGGTAAGACCAGTTCTTACATAAAAGACTCCAACCAATATGTTGAATTCATTAAAAATGCTAACATAGATCCGAGTGATAAAATCGTCAGTTTTGATGTTGTCCAGCTGTTCACTAAAATTCCCTTAGATGAAGCAGTTCAAGTAGTCAAAGAGGTGGCTGACCCTCAAACTGCAAGATTAGCTGAAATCTGTTTGCAGTCCACCTTCTTCACCTTCCAAGGGGAGATTTTTGAGCAAACATCAGGAGTGGCTATGGGATCACCCCTTTCACCTATTGTAGCCAATCTCTTCATGGAGAAGTTTGAAAAGAAGGCTCTTGACACCTACCCTCTAAAACCCAAGTTTTGGATTAGGTTTGTGGACGACACCAGTGTGGATGGGCCCCATGGTGAGGACGAGCTTAAAAACTTTTTAAACCATCTCAACAGCATCTCCAAAGACATCAAATTCACTATGGAAATTGAAGAAAATAATCACATCCCTTTCTTGGACATCCTCCTCATTAGAAACAAGGATGGTTCTATTGGTCACAAAGTGTTCAGGAAAAAGGCGCACTGATAACTATCTCCACGCAGATTCCCACCACCACCCAGCCCAAAAAATGGGGGTTCTTCAAACCCTCTTCACTAGAGCCTGTAGAATTTCGGATGAAAGCATGTTGAGGAGGAAATCACTTACTTAAAAAGAGCCTTTTCCAATGTAGGATATAATAATAAAGATATATTCAAAGCCATTCGCAAAGCCAAAACTAGAAACAATAAAAACAAAGCTAACGATTCCCCAGCCACTAACGCCTACCTTCCGTATATTCATGGTGTAACTGACAAACTAACCAAAATCCTCTTAAAAAAGAATATCATAACCTCATTCAAACCCTTGACAACTATTAGACAAAGAATGAAATCAGTAAAAGACATCCCAGAACATCTCCAGCAAAAAGGTGTTTGTATTATTGATTGTTCCTGTGGAGAACAATATATCGGGGAAACAGGTAGATCAGTCAGTATCAGGCTAAAAGAGCATAGTGCAGATATCCGTAGGGAAAGAACCCGTTCCTCAGCCTTGGCAGAACACACAAGTAAAACTAACCACCATATATGCCTTGAAAACACAAAAGTCATCGCTAAAGAAAAACACTATTTCAAGCGAAAAGTCCGAGAAGCTCTTGAGATCGTAAAACACCCTCATAACCTCAACAGGGACGGGGGCTTGGAAATTAGTAGAAATTGGACCTCACTCCTCACCCCGACGGATTAAAGGAAACCTCCCTTCTTTAGATCAAATCTTGGGTTTAATATGCTATCATGCATATATTAAATTAGAATCTCATCATAAATAATACATCAACTTCCTAAGTAACTAAGAAACTCACTAGAATTGAATAAAATAAATAAAAATAAAGCTAAAATAATCAAAATTGGCATAGAATTACAATTAGATAAAAACTTAATAGTCTCAACATAAATAATTTATCAACCTCCTTAGTAACTAAGAATCTCAGTAGAATTGAATAAAATAAATTAAAATAAAACTAAAACAAATAAACAAAATTAGCATAAAATTACAATTAGATAAAAACTTAATACATAAGCAATCAACTCAAGATATCAATTAACAACTATAATAATTACACACATGTATAATAAATAAATAATTAACTTTAATTTATCAAAATATTATAATAATAGTAAAAAATCATCCTTACCATAGGAACTTTTTAGGAATTCACTAACAATCATATGAACACAACATTAAATAATACATTAACCTCATAAGAAATTAAAAACTTGTAAAAAAATTAAGCATATATAAACTAAATTACTATAGGTTATAAAATAAATTACTACAAGTTACTATTAACTAAAACATAAGTTACTATTAACTAAAACAAAATTAAAAAAAAAAAATATAACACAACATTAAATAATACATTAACCTCATAAGAAACTAAAAACTTGTAAAAAGTTAAACATATATAAACTAAATTACTATAGGTTATAAAATAAATTACTATAAGTTACTATTAACTAAAACATAAGTTACTATTAACCAAAACATAATTATTAAAAAATATAACCAAATAACTTATTATAAAAATAATGCACTTAAATGTAATTAATAAAGTTTATGTATAATAAAATTAAAAAAGAGCTTTAACAAAAATAAAAAAGAGAGCTTTAATATTTCAGGATAATTATAAATATATAAAAATATTAACTATCTGGTTAATTCTTAATCATTAAGCTGGTCGGCTCTCATCTCAACCTAACCTTATTTATCTCTACTGTCTCTCTCCTTTGTAAAAACAAGTCCTGATGATGAGTCTTGGTCTAGACTCGAAACGTCAACAAAAGCAAAGATGAAAACTGTGGAATATCCGAGTTCAGAGTTTAAAAAACCTAACCACAGAAATCTACAATCCAATATAAAAGTAGTTTATAGTTTTTTAGGAAGATTACGAAAATCCCAAAGGATCAACAAGATGATATCCGAATGTCCAAAAACGTATGCAAGGAGATGGTCAAAGAAATGAACATAATTGCATCACAGGAGGAGCCATATCAACAACAATGTGCTTCAAATGCATCTAATAATTGATTTTTTTATTAGGTACATATAAACAAATAATCTAGCATTAAATATTAATTTTTAGGTATTTTCTTGTAGAAAAGAAAAAAATGGAACTCATTCAAGACATAAAACATAATGACAAAGAAGTAAATGGTTGAAATCGAAGTTTGTGACTGATTGTTAATATTCTTTATAACAAATTGAGGTTTCATTTTTTTATATTTTAAGTTGTTTTACAACAACCATCCTTGAATGTCTTCAAATAGATGCTAACATACAAATAAGAGTCATCATAAGAATTGATTGACATTAGGTTAAATATGGGTTGTGAGTATATGTTGGCATATCAAAACTTAATTGTGGAATTTGTAAGTATCTAGGTCATTTTACTTCTCTAAGTTTATAATTAATAGAAAAATAAATCCTTTATAATGGGGTATAATACTTGCAGGAAAGTATGGAACTAGATTTGGTTTTGAAGAAATGTGTAAAATTCAGGCCTTAATTCTTGCTATGGTACATTTCTTTTTATTTACATTGATGTATATTGTTTATTTCAATTTTCATTATTTTCACCAATGTAGATACATCCATTACACTTTATTTTTATGTTTATAGATGGAACTTGAAGTAGACGAAAACAATCGATGAAATCAACAAAATATTCATCCAAATCACCTGTCATGGAAGTAGCTCGAGCACTGATAGAAGTTCCAATGGAGAATGATGATATATTTGGATATCAATGCACGCTGTTGTGTTTTTTGAAATAATTGTATATGAAAATCAAACATTTTTCTTAATGTAATGGAAATAGCCTCCCAATTGAAAGACAAGGGGTTACCAATAACTATACCATTTTGTATGAAAAAGAGCCTCTTATTCATATATAATAAAAAAAATTATTAATTTATTCTATTCTGTTTTCGAGAGTCGCTGTGAAATGTTACACCACTAATTAAATATATAGATGATTAAATATTATAATGAAGAGATCTGAAATTTGATGATATAACAAATTAATCCAAACATCATATACAAATACACTAATCAAAATTTAATTTATATGAATATTGTTATAAGATATATGTCGATTTCTCGATCAATAACATATTTTAAAAAAGCACAATAATTACATTGTCACATGTCGATGTTTAAAAAGAAGAAAATGGATACCGGGGACATCGTATATTAATGTGCACCACTTAGAATACTAGTTTTTCAACAACGATATTTACAATGATAAAAAATGGTATCATGATGCGTTTGTAAAATAAAGATGCATTGGTAAGATATACATTTCATGCACCAATGTGATTTTCCTTTAATGCTCTGGTGCATATTTACCTTTAACACATTAGTGCGTTAGATTACGTAAAAGCACCGGTACTGCAAGATTTTTTTTGCCTGCCCTGGTGCCTTTTGTGAAAAGTACAATACCAGGGCTTTTGCAAACACATAAGCATCAAGCTTTATACTTTTGAAGCACCAGTGTTGTTTATACAATTCATCAACATCAGTGCATTTTTACGCATAAGTACTTGGTGCATTGGAGAAGATAAAATCACCAAGGCTGCAAGTTATTTTTGTCTGCCCCGGTGTCCTTCCTGAAAAGTAATGCCCAAGGCATTTTTGGAAGACATAAGCACTAGGGCGGTATACTTTTCAAGCACTGGTTTTGTTTGCATTCAACACCCTAGTGCATGGTATCATAGATTGTACGAGAAGGTGTTTTTTATTATTAAAGCACCAATTCTTTTATAAATTTAATGCACCTGTGCTCCAATGTTTGTTTCCAGTCCTGGTGCTTTTATTTAAATTTACGACACCAATGTTTTTGTGTTAGTAGTGCATCGGTGCGATGTTTCTAGTAAGCACACCACTAAGAAAACATTCACTAAAGCCTATGGCCACCCAAATTTTTTTAGTTGTGATGAAGTTTCATTATCAACTCCACTAAAGCATCTGATACCACAAATGAATGTTATAACGAAGCCTTTTTTGAATTTTTTTTTTATAAATCTAAAAAAATTTATTATAACCTTTGCTAAAAGGTAGTTTCCTTGCAGTGCGAGTGAAAACCAATCTAGGGTATACGAGATAAAATTCATTCTAAAATATATCCATATTATTAAATGTATTTGGGGTGAAAACATATCCTAATAACCAAAGATATGAAATGTATGCAAGTAAATTTGGATATATGGGAATCTAGGTGGAACAATAATATTCACAAATTTCAAAGCTCTAGATGCTCAAATTTCTAGATGGATCTAACTAAATTTGAATAATAATTAATAAATAAACAATAAACAATAAAAAACACACAAAATAAAATAAAATAAGAATGCTTAAATGTAAACATGGGTAATCTGAGCGTAAAAACTTCTAGACTTGAGGACGTGTCATCAATCCACATCACTTTCTATATCAACAGGTTCATTAGAATGATTTTCCACATGGATTTAGGGGACACATCATCTACCACATCATTCAAACAAAATGATAGTACAAAACTTCTGAGGGCCATAACTTTTCAACCAGAACTCAGAATGAGTAAAATTTTATATCAATGGAAAATTATCAAAGAGTAGAATACGATGGAAACCTAAAAACTGAGAAATTATGAAACTTAAAAGAACCAATCACAAAAGCATGAAAACCAAATTGAATAAAAAGAGAAACAAATAAAGGGGAAAATAAGTTGTCTAACCGAAAGAACCAAAAATCAACAAAGGTAGGATCAAATCATAAAAAAAATAACATTTAAAAAAAAAATTGAATGGGGGACCCTTTATTTTTTCTAAAACTTAAGGGGAGTTTTTGAGGGATCAACATGATCGTAATGACAATGGGGATGAATCATGAACCAGAAGGAAATTTTGGTGTGAGGACTAGAGACCACGACTTCGATGACTACATGGAAGTTCACAAGAAAGCAAGAAAGGTGAAGAAATCCAAAAAGATATTCCTCTCAACCAATCCATATGCATCATAAGGTTCAACATAATTGTCTTATGACATGGTATTAGATATTCAAATTGGACGGTTTCATCCTCAAATTTCCCCACATCTTCAAAATATTCGAGTGCCCTGGTGCATATTAATGTCTAGTGCATAAGGATATTTTGGTGCATATTAACCTCGATTTCTCTCCAACATATTTAAGAAGAAAAAGTGGCCATGGAAGCATAGAAAGCAGAGGTAGCAATCAATATGGACATAGAGTCAAAACATTAATAGGCTCAATACAATTTATAACCATTCACAAGAAATATCGTATAAGATATGATGTTGAGAGCCACATGATTGACATAAGTGCATTGCAGGTTATAGACTTGGATATGGATATCCCAATTCAATGCTCTTCCAAGCTCAGCTTGCAAGATATTTTCAATATGGCCATGAATTTTTGAAGTTCAAGGGATGTTACATATTCAAATCCTATTTGGGAAATTCATGGTAGAATGGATTGGCCACCCAATCAAATTTCTGGGGACAGAACATGCCAATATTCTAGGGGGCAGAGAAGTATATTTGGCTACATGTATATTGCATATCAAAAAATTTAGATTTTTAGATCCCATGGACTTTCTGTTTGTTATAGCAAAAATAATAATCATCCAAATTTTGTTAGATGACAACAATGTAGTTACTACAGAGGTTCCTTCAACATTTCAATCCTAGTCAACTGATATCGTTGGATATATAGAAAATGTGTATATAAGATTGTGCATATTACTAATTCTAAAATCTTAGAATACAAATAAATATGCAAATCCAATAAAATTTTATTGCATATGATCTCTGCAATTAATATTCTTAAGACATTGAATAATAGAATACATATAGTTAAATATATTATATATAATATAAAATAGATGGATACTTGTCTATGTATGTAAATGGGTTATCTAATAGGAAATGTTACTTCAATTGCATTTCAAAATGCTAAAATGGATATTAAGAAACACATGAATAATTTTCTTTCATGGTTCTATATATATATGGTTCAATTTCCATTAGTGGATGAGTGTCGTTAGAGGTGATATGAATTAAAAAGGAACATTTTTTTTAACAGAACGGGTAGGATTTTGTATTAATATTTCAAACTGGTTACAAGGTCAGTACCTTTACATGTTCAACAAATTCATCTATTTATGAATTCATACATGTCCAAAAAATATTTTTTCTTCCACTATACCTCCTACTTGCTATGCAGCTAAACTGCTATCTTCTAAAAACCTTCCAGAAGACTCCTAGATACAAAATATATTTGCAGAACATAATTCAAAAGAAGACATAGTATGTTATCCTATGCTTGATGGCCCAAATTTAGCTTTGTTCTCAATTTTTTGTGTTGCTTCCCTTTTTTCTAGATGCACTTGAACATATTCTTGATGTGAATTCGCCACTTCCTTTGTATCTATGCCTGTGCAGGATCCTACTGCTCACCTATTTCCTTTTGATTCCAATTTTTTCAAACAGAGGTCCAAAATTGCAACCTATGCTTCCATTTTGGCTTGAACCTTATCTATCTTACCTTGCATCAACTCATCCTTTTGGTTAAGAAGAGACCAATGGGCCTATTTTTATGTAGCCACCATTTCAACCTGAAGATTGAGAAAAACCAGGATATGTTCCATAGTTGATGTTACATAATCAAGCTGATGGTTGATTCTTTCATTCTCTTTGATGAGAGAAGTTTGCAAGTCACCCTCCATGCCCCTACTTGCTTGAAAATATTATTTCACTCCTATGAATTCTCATTTCCCATTACAGACTCCTACATTAAGTAAAATAGCCATTGCTGGCATATATAATCTTCCACCTTGGTTTCCTGCTCCCGTCAACTAATGCACCTATTCTGAGCCTTTAAATAATTATCCTACCTTATTCATTCCACTCCTCGGACATTCATTACTTGTTTCTCCCCTAAAACGACTTTTAACTATCATCATTAAAGCATTACATGTCAAGCATTCTCTCCTCGTCTTTTTGAAGGGGTTAATATGTTGTAAATTCAACTTGCATTCACTATAAATAACACCATACCACCAGTTATCCCTCACTTTGTGTTCATGCATTAACCATTATTAGGTTTTTAATACATATTGATCATGCCTGACATTGATGAAGAGCTATTATTTTGTAAAATATGCATAAGAATGATTCCAAGATACTTGAGGGTGAGTATGTTTACTAACATGAGGCCAAAAAACCTCCCAACTAATTACCCTATCGCCTTTTCCTTCTTTGACTGATATATGAATTGCTTGAAATTTGATTTCTATATTCGTGGTAAAGGAATAAATTTTGCATTACTATTATCTTGAACCATCACCCCTTGTTCCGTGGAAGCTCCTTTGTTAGCCAACACGTTTGTTGTTGTATTCAAATGCCATTTTATATGATGAAACTCAATTGTTTCAAATTTCTAATTTGCAATACTACCTCTACAAGTTTGGGGACTTAATAGAGCTAGGGTTCCCTTTAATTTTAATCACATGTTAGATGAATATCATGGAATTTCTAAAGACCAACAATCGATGCATTTTCATCGCAATAGCTAATTCAAGCCCCTTCCATAGAGACAAATATTCTTCTTAGTTATTTGTGGCATTACCTAAACCCCAAAATTATTGAGTCTCAATTTGTTCATATTGGCGATAGATAACCCATCCCGCTTCTGCCTCCCCTAAAAAGGCATGTTTTATTTATCACTTTAGCATGCAGAGGATTCATGCAATGTGGTTCTTGTTATACTTAAGATATTTCAATACCTTACATTAGTGAATTATTTCCTTTTTGTGGAGGTATAGATGTTAGTTTTTGTGGAAGAATGTGTTTCTTTGTGGAGTTTTAACTAATGCCAATTTTTGAAAGATATTGTTACTAATCCCACTATTATGATTGGAATAAGGTGTTGTTCCTGGGAGGACTAGACTATGGAAATTATTGTATTAAGAGTGTTGTTGTTTGCAAACATGAAGATTGATTCCTTTGTCGATAAAATTTGTTCCTGTTTTATAAAAACTTCTTTTTCTCTATCTCTATGGGTGTTCAAGTACAAAAAATGCGATATACATTACCATTGCTTGTTCCCAAAAGAATCCATCATGTTCCCAAAACATTACTAAAATATAAATAGAATTGTTGTTTCCATTTCATGGAAAATACCTTCTATTGCAAATTATATCCCTTGCTTTCTTGTTCACATCAAAAATGAAGAGTACTTGTGTTATTAAAGAAGGGAAATCCATGGTTTAAAGAAAGCAACTTGACTTGAGACTCTGGTTGAGATAAGAAAGAAAAATCGCAACATGTAAAATAAATAATCAAGATGATTCTAAGAAGAAAATATACATAGGTATGTGTGGAAGATCAAGATTCATGCATTTATGACCCCTAATCCATTTCTTAACTATCACAACAACCCTTTATTAACCTTCCCACTATTATCTTATATCTAAAAGAAAATAATTCCTTCATGAACTTTTGAAGCTTGTATTTCTCTGTAAGAATTATCATACCATTTTCACAATCAATAAAATCAAGTAGTGAATACACTTTCATGTACACTAGTATGATATCAATGTATGCAATTTTGAAAGGGCTCATTTATGCCTCAATATTTGCAACCAAGGGCTAATACCAAATGTAAGACCCATACATGTGGCCCCATATTTATACTCTAATTTTTTAATATTAATTAACTGACTTATAATTTTAAAATGATGAAATACAATTAGTTAAATTTCATTCCTTTTCAATATATATATTGTTATACACACATCTATAAAATATAATTGCAACAATGTTATAGCTTCAATACTCAATGTACATTATCACTTTAAAATTTTCTATAATTTATGACAACCTTATACATGTAATACAATAGAGATTACTCAAATGTTTTAAATTCCAAATATCCAATATTATTTACCAAAAGGAAACAATTCCAAGTAAGTTATAAATATTACATTGATATCAAAAAAGTTTTGGTTGGGAATAGTGTTGTCATTGATGAATACCAATATCATGTCATTGATGTCAAAGGAGGTATGATGTTTTGGATGTAAAAAATAAGGAAATTGTTGGGCATAGTGTTTTCTTTGATGACAACCAATGTCATGTCATTATTGTCAAAGAAGGAACAATGTCTTGAATGTCAAAGGAAGGAAATTGTTGGGAGGTATGATGCTTTGGAATATCATTGAGAATTTGATTAATGCATTAGTGATGTCAAGAAGATATGATGGCTTGAATATTATTAATTCTTTTTCAAAGTTGTGATTATCATATGTGTATATAGATGGTCTGGTTGGATAGTAATCTCTGATACATTTCCAACAATATATTACACATGGGAAAACTTGTTGGGAAAAGTACTGAGTGGGGGTGAATCAGTATTTTTAAAAACTCAAAATCATAATTTTTCTTTTTTGAAATATGTCTGCGACTTTACTGAACCCAACTCATGTATGTACACGAATCTTTTCAAAGAAACTATCATATGCTTAGTAAAATTGTAAAACTTCTAATTCGTTATCTATTAAACTTAAACCAGAATGTAAGAGATTTATCAAGCATTTGATAAGCAGTAAGAAGGTGTAGTAAGAATAGAATAAAGTATCATACATAAGAAACACACATGAACACTAGGATTTAAGGTGGAAACCCAATGTGGTAGAAAACCACAGCTACTTTTGTCTCAGTCTTCAAACTTATTAATATCAAAAATTTCTTACATTCTTGTACTAGTGCAAACTCATGCGAGTACGCATGCACCCACCTATTGAAGGCTACAACCTTCACTCATTCTCCAACTCCTAGTAGGGAGCTCCATCCCCCTTGTTAGCGTTTGAGATTTCACCTAGGCTGAGATAGACAAACCTCAAAGCTACATCAAACCATTTCACCTCGTAGCTAGCCCTACGAGGTATGAGAAGGCTCTCTCGGGTCAAACTCGGTGGATTTTTCAATAGGATTAAGTTGACCAATTAGAAACACTGATTTTAGGCTAGTAAACTGATAAGGAGTGTTGATTTAAAGTTTTTGGGGGTTTTGGTGGCAATTGGAGGGAGTGCAATTTAGGGTGCGGGGATTGAGCTCAGTTTTTGCAGGTGGTTCTTTGGGGCAAGGTAGGAGTCTATGTTGATGCCTTTAGTTGAAAGAGATGATCAAGGAGGAATTAAGAGAAGCTAAAGAGGGCAAACAATGAATTCGAATCCTCTCTAGACAGTGGAAAACATAAAATTTAAACCAAATTGAAAGCTGAGCATGGCATGCATGAATTCAAACTTTATCACTCCTTTTGTTTAAATAGCAGAAAGAGATTAAGAAATGGAACACATAAATACACTTACAATGACAAGTAGGAAACACACCATCAACATAATAATCGACAAGAATCCACAATGAAGTCTGCAAAACCCTAGCCTTCATTTTCCTCAAATTGCAGAAATACAAGTCAAAAATACAATAGAGCTTCTCCCTCTAGAGTCCAACCATGAAAATGAGAAAGAGAAGGCATAATATAGAAGGTCTAACTCCTTTCCCCACCTCTAGGGGTCAAGCTTAGCTTCCTAGGAGCTGTTGCAACTAATTCTAAATCAATCACTACATAATAGGCCAGCTCAACAACTTGCCTCTAAAACTTAGGGAGCCTATCTATGCATTAAATATTCACTATTTACATCAAAGAAGCTTCTAGAAGAGGTAAAGAAGAGTAAAAGTATCTAATTCCATGAAATTTACATAAGAATCCATCATTTACATGCCCAAATAGTCAACCAAAGTGAAAACAGTGCTTTGCTGGCCGAACTGGTCAAAAACTGGCAAAGTTTGCCTGAGTGGTCGCACCCCTGGCTCGACTGGTCGCACCTTTTTGCAGCTCTATTTGAGGGCCTTCCCGGTGTCCAAATCAGGTGCAGGATAGCTCGTTGGAAATTTCTGGAAGTCTACTTTCCAACCCAACTAGAATTTCTGAATTTGGAGTTGATTTGACCCCTCAAAAATCAAATCTCCC
>APFE031718374.1:27946-39123 GCA_000404065.3 Pinus taeda | reverse complement strand
CCAAACCTGGGAGGAATATCTGCTACAACAACATCCATCAAAACATTCTTCATTGGGAGCTGATCTAGACTCACAACCAAGTCTTTGATGAGTCCTATACATCTTACTCTGCTGGAACCAAATGAATAGAGATCATGGTATTGCCGGGTGATGTCCAGACCAAGCTTATCCATGATAGCCTTTGGCATGAGATTGTGAGAATCTTTGGAATCGAACATGGCGTTATGTAACACAAAATCATGCAATCTTAAACTGATATAAAAAGGTGGCACATCACTATCAAGAGACTCACCATTCGATGCTGGCCCAAAAATCATTTCAGGTTCATCATCTTCGACATTCACCATGTTGGACATTGGGTCCAAATTCAACATTTTATATACTTGTCCTCTATAACTGTTGTTCTTCATTATTTCAGTCAAGGAGATGGATACCTTCAATTTAGAAATATCATTCTCCAAATTAAAAGTGGGAATCTTTTCTACCTCTTTGACTGGGATTTCTTTCCTTTCCTTTTCTTTCGATGCAACTTGCTGATGTGATTGTTCTGCTGATGGTGATTTGCTGCTATACAGATCAACCGCCTCCTTTCCTTTCCTTTGTGCAACTGATGAATCATTCTTTGATGCCTCAACATCCTTCCTTTTCTGAATTGGTTTGACCGGCACATCTTTGTTTCTAAGTGAATATCGCTGCTGTTGGGTGGACAGAGCATTCATATATCCTCTTTGGTATTCATTTGATTCTTCCTCCAAGACGGTGTCATTTGCTAGAATGAAATCTACATCTTTGTTTACATCCAAACTTTCTGCTCCTCATACTCAGTGAGATAAATAGGCAAATCATCCAGAGTAAAGAGGTGATTTTCTTCACCTATTATATTCCCGTCCTCATCTGATTCCGGTCCATGCACAAAATTTTGTTGCAAAGGTGTCTGAACTGGCTATTGTGCAGTCTGCTCTTGGGCTCGCTGATCTCTCTGTCTTATTCTATATTGTGGTTGTTGCTGACCATGGAAGTTAGGATTTCTAACTTGTGGCTCCGGTTTGTCAAGTTTCACCCTTTCAAGCATCTGATCTACCTTCCAAAGTAGCTGATCTACCGAGGAAGATTCTTCCTTTACATTGACCTTCTTTTCTGCCTTTGCTCTAGCCCTCTTGGTCAGCAAATTTGCTTCAACGCTGACCACTATCTTATGCATGTCTTCCATTGTGGCTAGTTCTCTCTCTCTTAATTGATAAGCCATGTCAGCATCAAAACCATCCGAGAACTTCACGATGGCTAGTCCCACAGGTGGCCTTAGCTGATCTGGAATTTCATTATAAACTGAATTGAATCTAATGCAGTAGTCTTGGACCGACTCACCAATGTTTCTTGATTTGCTCATATTCGGCTAGAATTTGAAGAGGATTCTTTTTCACTTCCCAGCAGTTTAAAAATTGTCTTTGTAGGTCGGCCAAAGTAGTGATACGTGCAACCGGCAAACCTCTGAACCATTTCCTCACTTCACCTGCAAATGTTTGTACAAAGAGACTCATTGCCACATTCTCCGCATCAATCTCATGAAGTTCATAAAAGTCTACCATTCTATCCACATGTTGCTGAACAGTAATGTTGTTAGGAGTGCCATCAAAAAACAGGATTTTGCTATGATAATCTGCGGGCCTATCATCTAAAACTTGAGGCAAAACAAGAGGTGCAAAACGGGCAGCCATCACTCTTGGTGGATTTGCCCTCGGAGGTGTTGGAGGAGTGTGCACAGTTTGTAAGGGGCTAGCAATTGGAATTGGAAGCTGAGCTACAATAGAGTTATCAATTGACCGGTTAGCCCTTTCCGTCTCCAAGTCTACAAGAAACTATGGATTGTGGACAGTAGAGTCAACCGCCCTTTTGGATTTGGTTTCGAACAACGATAATTCAAACTGCTCATCAAACTCTAGCTCTTCAAGATACTAAAAAATGTCCGGGCATGAATGGGATTTGAACATGGGAGATATAAAGCTTTCTTGACGACGACTTCTTGAAATCAAATTGGGATTTTCGTATATGTGTGGAGGATCTGGATCTGGATTAGCTCTGGTATATCTTCTAGAAGCCAGCGTACTATTGAGAAAAATCAAAGGACACAACCAACTCACTCAGCCTATCCAATCCTAAACTTATCATGTGGAAGCTTAGAATTATCGAGAAGTAAGGGGATTGATTTCGTTCCCCAGCGAAGTCGCCACTATGTTAGCACCTAAATCTGCCTTAGGTTGAAGGAAGGAAAAATTCAGGGTAACCACAAACCATGCTCAATCTGGCAGCTAGCCCTACCAAAACAGGAGAGGGCTCTCTCCGAGTCACGCTCAGCAAATAAGTAAACGAAATGGTCTGAGATGACTTACAGTGAAATATTGATCTTAGGCTAGTAAGTAAATATGGATACAAGAAACAATTTTTATGAATGACTATGTTTTTGGGATGGTATGGGACCAACGGACAACAATGAGAAGAGGATGAAATACAAAGGCACAGATTACTTCGTGAGGCAAGACAGGCAGAAAGTCTAGCAATTTAGTTTGAAATAGCACGGAATGGAGAGATTGCTTAAGAGGGTGAAAAGGGCATACGCACATGAACCCTTTTCAACAGAAGAAAGAACACTGAACATGAAATTTTCCCACAGGCAAAGCAATAAAATTGAATTCTACCTTATCTAACTTAGAAAATTTCACTGGAAATGAATCTGAAATGAACTATGAAACATAATGAAATACATATGAAACATAAGAGACACATTTTCTACATTCACAACCACATGAATCTCATGAAACAGAGCCGCTGCCTTTCATTAATCCTCTGTCAAAATATACAATGAAGAAACATAGTTTCTTTCCCACAGTCTCCCAGAAGTTACAAGCCAACCAACCCTTTGCAAATAGTTTGCATACAATATATAGAATGTGCCATGAGGAGACAGAATGCCCAAGGGTTGGGGATTTACTCGAATCATTACAAAATGGAGGTGGAAAGCCAACCATTAGCTACAGGTGCAGCGTTACAAACATGACAAATGGCTTGGGTGATTGTTTGCCTTCCTTTTCCACTTGGATAGAATCCAATCTGGAGTGAAAATACTTTAAATTCCGCCTTAGGTGCTGAAAAAGTGAAATGTAGATGAGCAGGCCCACTTGGAGAAGTCGTGAATCGAAATTTCATGAAACAGAGGTGAATTTGGCCTTTTTCCCTATATGCACCGCACCACTTTGGAGCCTATTTTGAGGCACTTGTAGGAGTCCAAAATGTGCCCAAGTGTGCTTTTTGGAAAGCTTGTCCTGTCTACTTTCCAATCCAAGTGGAATTTCTGAATTTGGTGCTCATTTTCCCCTCCAAATATTCATTCTCCCAAGACTGCTTCCTGTGTGTCAAAATAGGGGCATAAAGGCCATGTTTTGGGTGTTTTTGACCTCCCGGAGACTCAAATCATGCCAAAATTTCTTTTCCAAGAACCAGTAGTCGTGATTTTGCATGCTAAATCCAAAAATGCAAGCCATTTGTCATTTGGAGCTCCCAATCCTAAGCGTCGTACCAGTGGCACAGCGCACAGGGAGAAAAAACTTGTGTTTTGACCAAAAAATTACCATGTGACCAAAATTGCCCCAAATTTCTTGAAATTTGGGCTGGAGGTTCTCTAAGAGGCACTATACTGGGCCACAGAAGCTTTAGCAAAGATTCGAAGCCGATATTTCTCTTTTGCCTCTTTTGCCTCTTTTGCCTCTTTTGTTGCTTTGCTCAATTTTGCCTTCAAGCTCCTTATCCGGGCCTTTGCACTCATGTTCCGTGCCCTGTAATGATAAAACATCCTCCTCATTATGGTTTTGTCTCCATCGGCCTTCTCTAGTAGTCTCTCCAAGTGGATGTTGATCCGCTCTAGCCAGGACTCACGGTCATTGTTGATCTCTTGCTCCAAGGTAGTGAGCTCGATCCTCCTTTGTTGGGCAGCTTGTCGATTATCACGGATGTTTTGCAGCTCCATGACCTCATGCTAGTCCTCAAGCTATTTATTCCTCTACTCCAAATACTTGATGATCCATTTGGCCCTCTCCACATTGAGTGAAAAGTCTTGGATCTTCGTGTTCTGCTCCTGAATGGTCATCCTATGTCTGGCACTCTCCACAATTGCATCATCATCTTGAATGAGGATGAAGTCGGCCTCCTGTTCACCTGATGGACCCTCATCATGCATGGGCCTCTTGCCCTTGTCCTGTACCTATGTAGTCAATGCCGGAAGTGAGGCCCTTTCCACCCCAGGTGGAGATAACACTTGCTTTGCTGCTGCAAACAAGTGCCTATTGCCTCTCTGATATGTCACGAATACTGGCATAGTCATGGTCTCATGGCGCTCATACTGATGAGAAGGACCACCCATCTCATGCTCTACCTCTGATAGTACCTTTGAAGTGCTTAAGAGGTCACGGTAGATGAAGTCCTCCCAAGCAATTCCCTGCAATCCCAACTGATGATCCACCAAAATCCGAATAAGAGAAAAGTGATAAACACTGTTAAGCTGCTGCTGGGGGGTCTTATGCTGCATGAAGGTGTTCATCCTCTCTATGTTCCTACAAATGAAAAATGGGAGGTTCATCATCCTCACCCTAGTAAAGTGCATGAGCAACCTGATGTGATAGGTATATAGTCGAGAGAACCTCCCCTCACAGCGGAAGTACTTCATGATCAATTTCATGAGTGGAGCATACTCATCTTTCAAATGTCTTAATGGGAAGACTCTTGTGAGCTGACTCAAGAATCTGACCTTAATGTAAGGCTCATAGTGTTGCCTATCCACCTTCTTCTTCTTATGCCACTGTTCTCCAACATTTGGTATGCCTGTTACCACTAAGATAGTTTCGGGTGTCAATGTGAAGGTGACCCCGGCCAAGATAGACTGACCTCCATGTAGGTGAAGCACAAAAAGATGGGCCAACTCATGATGAACTCTAACATTAGCCACCCTTTGACAAAATTCAAAACATGCTAGGTGCTGGAAACATGACATGGAAAGAGGGCATGCTTGTAATTCAGTGAGGGTAGTGGGCTCATCCCTAACACGTTTGCCACTCTTGTGATGTCTCCTGGGAGCCTGCTCTTCCAAGGATGAGTCACTTTGTGTCTCCATCTCATACTTTGATGAATGTTGTGATGCCATGACTGCTGTGTGTACTGTACTTGGGCTTCCCTTTGATGATAGTGTGAAGTTGGGTGCTTTTGTGATATCTGCCACCAAGGGGAACAATGAAACAAAAGGGAGTATTAGGAGGGTAGTAATATGATGGGAATAGGGGTTATGGGGAGAAGTTTGTTTAGGGATATGTAGGGGGTTTGGGTATTTGATAGGGTAGGGTTTTTTGGGGTTTTGACAAGGTAGGGTTTTGGGGTGTTATGTTGACAAATAAGAGGAGGGGAAAGGGAATAGGGTTTGGTAGTGTTTTAGGGTATGGATAATAGGAAAAATGAGAAAGGGAGGATAGGGAAAAATGGTAGGTGAGGGAAAAATGGTGGGTTAAAGTGGAACCTTGGCCTCAATACCACAATTATGCAACCCTAGCAACAATGGCCTTTGGTGTTTTCTCGTGGTTGATTTTATGAGCTTTGTTGCATTCAAACATAGCCATAAACCACCATATCATTTATAAACTTTGATGAACAATTCATGTCATAGAGCCTACCTGTTAATTTGAGGGGCTTCACAAGAAATTTGAGGAAATTTGGCATGGCTTTGGCCCTTTGTGGGTGTGCGCTGTGGACCAAATCTAGTGTGTCGCACCCTGGGTGTGTGTCGTGCCCATTGAAAAGATGCACTAAGGGGTGGCTCTGTGTGCACCGCGCCCTCTGTGTGTGCCGCGCCCCTTGGTGTATGCGTCGCGCCCTGAAAATTTCCGCCTACTTTGCTCTAAATGCATGCTTTGCACTCTCCAACACTTTGCACTCTTTCTCTATGACCTTGATTAGCACAATGACTTTGATTTTGGTGGAAACTTGTATATAAAGACTTGGAAGTCATGGGTTGAATTTTTGCTTCTTCAAAAACCCATTTTTCTAATGTTATGTTTTGACACTTTTCACTGACTTAAAGCAACACTGATTTTCACTTTCCCTTTGAAATTTTAGCTCAAATTATGAAATTTTCGGCACGCTTTGCAAGGATTGCATGATAGGACATTTTTCCATGGAAACCATGCCTGCACCTGAAGAAATCAACTGACGAATTTTTTGAAAATTTTATCACAAATGACACTGTTTGACTTTTCTTCAAAACAGAGTTTTGAAGAATGGTCGAAGTCTATCCACATGACAATGAAACTCTCTGAATCATAACTCTGTAAGGGCCTCACTCTAGCCCATGGCCTTTTTGGATATGTTTAAAGACCAAATTGATTAATCCTTAGACCTAATGATCTAAAATGACTTTTGTCCATTAAAGGACCAAACCTTGACTGTCATGAACTTCGGTGATTCTTGCCAAAAGATCTAAGCCAGCAGGAGCCAGACATGAGGGGAAATGACTAGCATGACCTTTTCCGTCAGATTATGGCATGCCCCTAGCGGAATGTAGCTGAGTGAATGGAGCGGGACTCCTAAAAATGAAATGCATAAATATTTTTGATCTTTGAGGGAGGACTGACCAGACCGACTCTAACACTCGTCTTGTCAAGTCCCTAACCACTGAAATGGCTGAACTTAAAAAAGGACAAGCAAGACTACCGTGAGTAGGAGCCCCCCCCCCGCCCCCACCCCCAAGTTCATGATTAGAAGGAATGTAGCTTTTGGTAGCAGTAGAAATAAGTCACAAAAATCTACACAAAGTTCCAATGTGGTGTTGAACACTGAAAAAATTGGCATAGATTCATATTGCATGTTTCATAATGAGCATCATTCAGAAAAGATGTGCCCATAGTGGAACTATATTGCAAGAAGTATAGTTACGCAGTTTGTTGACTCAGTCATGGCTGAGGAACACGATGAGCCCAATGAATAGAAGGAATAACTTGCTACAACTAATGAAGCTCTAAGAAATGGGCATGCCGTAAACATGTATCATTGCGTTCTCGCAACCCAGAAAAGTAATGTCGATAAGGAACCTCTGAGTGATGGTCTGAACTAGAAGCAAAGTAATTGATAAAAATTAAGAATTCAAGGGTCGACCACTGTGATTGAGGTGCCAAAACAGAAATTCAAAGAAAAATTGTTAAGAAAACTAAATCCTCTGGCTAACTCAACACAAAACACTCAGAGAAAGTCCAGGAAAACAACTCCAATAAAAAAGTGTTTATGACAGCAGTAAAGACAAAATCATCCCTCCAGAAACCACAAAACCAGTTTCATTCCCAAACACGTTAGTCAGTAATCCCACTATATATTACAACATTGTAGAAGATATGTAGAAGGTTCATGCAAACATCTCCCTAATTGAACTTACAAATATCATGAGCCAATATACATCCTTCTGTGGGCACTTGGACCAAATTTTACTAGTAATGCTACCTATTCAGACAAGGGATCTAGTAAGTCTCCTGACACTCTTGCATATGTTCTTAATGTAAACCACCAAGAGGTAAACACACTCTACCCATCGTTCTTGTTAACATTCGAAATCTTCAACTTCAATGTACACAACTGCTTGGTTGATTTCATTGCATCATTAAATGTCATGCCACTATCCGTGGCTAAGAAGATCAATGGTAAATGGGAAAAGACAAAAGCATAGATCATTCAGTTGGACATAACTCATGTTCCAACAATTGGTGAACATAGGGATGTCATCATTTGGTTATCAACTGACAGACGAGTTCACTAATGTATTAACATTATAATTGTGGAAATTCTGGAAGCATATGGAGTGTTACTGAGCAAAGACGGGTCAAGAAAGCTGCAAGGATACTTTGCCATAGAATGGTCACACTTATGGATTTTGTATAGAGGCAGGAACAATCAGGTTCAGGTGGATTCAGAGAGATATATGAAGCACATGGTGACTCCCTTTAATGGGAATAACGAGCTAATGGCTTTCGCAGAACTTTTATTTGGAAATTATTTTACAAGAACATAGTTGGGGTGCTATCTTGCAGAGCCATCCCCAGTTCCACCAGACACACAGTTGGACTCCTTCCATGTCCAACTAGCGATATTGAACTTTGTACAGTCAGTGGTAGTAGTAGTACTAGTGGAGTGAGCAGTCCGTATACATATGATATGTGTACAATATACTTTGGTGGATCCAAGACACAAGAGGGTTCTCGAGTTGGTTGTGTTTTACTAGACTTGCAACAGAGAAAACAATTGATCTCTAATCACTTGGAATTTGATTACATGAATAACACTACAGAGTATGAAGCACTTGTCTAGGGCTTATAGAAGGCCATTGACCTGAATGTTGTTGTTCTGAAAGTGGTAGCTAACTCTGAAATCATGGTGTGTGAGGTACATAACACTATACATTGTGTGTCACCTCATATGAAGAGTTATCAACAAGAGGTATGGTGTAGTATCTCTCATTTCCAAGCCTTCAATATTATCTCAATACCAATAATGTGTAACACAACTGCAGATGCTTTGGAAAACGCAGCTACTAAGATGTTACCTTTAAGGGACGACTTTTCTCTTGAAATTCTATATAAACCATCCATTCTAGATAACATAACTAACTTACCTGTTTTTTATGATGACCAATAGATACTATACTTTATGGCTAATGATTATGTATTCAAAGATGCGGAGATCGACGAGGACGTGCACAAATAGACACTACAGGATGAAAGCAGTACAAGTAAAGGAAACCTCATCCCTAAGGGTGTGGTATCCCTGGAAAAGTTGTACGATATGCATAACTACTTTCGGGGACCTATGAATGCCAAGACCCATTGTTCTATGTTGTCTCATGAGAAAATCATCTTAGGAAATGGGAAAGATCTGAATTATGTTAATATTTGTACTTTCTACACACCACAAGAGCGACAAGCCTTCATCCTCTTAATCAAGCAGTATTGTGATGTCTTTACGTGGACGTATGATGATCTCAAGACATGTGACATGCAAATAATCCAGCATGTGATACCAATCAAGGAAGGGGCTAAGCCATTTTAGCATAAATTAAGGAAAGTTCATCCAACGCTTGAGCCCCTCATATAGAAAGAGTTGAGAAAACTGTTGGATGCTCAAATCATTTACAAGGTGCGAAATTCAACGTGGGTATCAAATTTAGTCCTTGTGAGAAAGATGTTTGAGGAGATCCGCCTGTAGATATTCACAATCTAAACCACGCCTAGGAAAAGGATAGTTACCCAGTGTCGTCCATGGAGAAAATATTGCAAATAGTATCTGGGGCTAAAAATTTTTCTTTGCTCGATAGATTTTCTAGTTACAATAAAGCTCTGGTAGCAGATCCTGACATATTAAAAACTACCTTACAAACAAAGTGGGGCACATTCGTATTTCAACAAATGTCGTTTGGGCTAGTCAATGCTGGTGCAACATTCAACATGCAACAGACATCACCTTTCATAGGCTTATTTGACAGAGCATAGTGGTCTACCTTGATGAAGTGACAATATTTTCCAAACATGGTCATACCACCTACGCCATCTAAAGAATATTTTTGAGCAATGCCATAAATATGGATATCCTTGAATCCCAAGAAGAGTATCTTTCATGTGTTCGAAGGTAATCTCCTGGGATACATCATTGCCAAAAGTGGGATCAAGGTGGACCGAGACAAGGTCAAGACCGTTGCACAGTTTCCCCACTCAGTGAACAAGAAAACCTTGTAGTATTTCTTATGGAAGATCAAATTCTATGACAATTCTTAGATTGTTAAACCAATACAAGAGATGATCAAGAAAGATGCAGTCTATAAATGGGATAAGAGGGAAAATGATGCATTTCCCATATCAAGCAAGCTATAATAGAAGCACCCGCGTTGTATATCCCAGACTTCAACAAAGACTTATTTTTCTCCACTTTTTCTTCTGACACCTCTCTTACTATTGTTCTCACTCAGAAGTATGATTTGAACAACAAACAACCTATCTCCTTCATTAGTGCAATACTACAAGTACCAAAGATCAATTACCCCGCCATGGAAAAACAAGCTTATGCATTGTACAAGGTGGTAAAATACTTTTGACCCTATCTATTGAAAATTTGTTGTATTATCTTTGTTCCACACCCAACAGTCAGGTCACTACTTCTTCAACAAGGGATGGGTGAAAGAAGGGTGAACTGGATGACCATATTATAGGAATACGATCTTGACATCAAGCTAGTTCACACAATCAAGTTTCATGGTCTTTGAAAATTAGCAACAGAAGGAGTCAACACAAAAGAGGAGGAAGAAGAGCTTGTAGGATGGGAGCAAGAGATCAAGATGTACAATGTTAAGCGACCCCCCCCCCCACTTTGGACATAAACTCTTGGTATGTGGATGTGCACCAATACCTTGAGTATGGCACTGTGCCCTCTCACTTCTTTATGCAGTAGAAGAGGGCAATCTGACTCAAATAATTTTCATATCAGTTGGTGCATGAGGTGTTGTTCAGGAAGAGCCAAAATGGAATATTTCTCAGGTGTTCAGAGGCATATGATTTAGAAAAGGTGTTACGTGATCTCTACGATGAACTAGTTGGGGGACACTTCGCAAGAAACACTGCAACGCATAAGGTTATTAATGCCAACTTTTATTGGCTTACATCATTCAAAGAATCTCATGCTTATGCCCACAAGTGTATTGCCTATCAAAGGTGTGCCGATAGAAATTAGAAGTCACCAGCCTCATTGCAGCTCATTGTAGTGGAAGAACCTTTTCAACAGTTGGGCTTGGATATCATCGGGGAAATTGTTGGGTTGTGTTATATTCTTTCCACAACTAGCCCACATAATTAACCGGGGGGTTAGAGGGGGGTAGAGCTCCCCCTTCGTTGCGGCGATTACATAGTGGGGGGTTGGGGGCGGTCACAAGGGGGTTTAAGGGGTGCACGTAACCCCCTTCTATGGGGTTCGGGGTAGCGCCCTGGAAAATTTTGGTTTTGGACCCTATATTAGGTTGGGCAGACCTACCTATGGTTTTTTGCATGATTTTCGCACATGGTTTTGGATGTGATGGTTTTTGGTCCATGGTTTTGGATGCAATGGTTTTTGGTCCA
>APFE031718374.1:0-27926 GCA_000404065.3 Pinus taeda | reverse complement strand
AAGACATACATTGGGAGATTTGCAGACATCAAAGATCCATTAGAAGAGGAAGATGAGCAAAAGGAAGCAGAAAATATTTTGGAAGAAGACAATGATGAAACTCTAGAGGAAGAAGAGTTTGGATTAAGTGACATTGTTGATTAAATTTAAGCTATGCTTGGAAATCAAGATTTGCAATATTTTGACTTTGACATTTTATGGGAAGAATAAACACTCAATTAGGGTTTTTATGCGTTCAATATTTGTAATATGTGATTTTCGATTTGATTTTTATGTTAATCATTATTTTTTGAAAAAAAAAGTGAGTATTATTATTATTTTTTTAACATGAAAATCAAAAAAAAAAAAACTATTATTTAACCATTTTTAGTTAAAATTTTCGTATAAAAATTGTGATTTTGACATGTCAATTATAGCAAAAAATTATCAAAACGTGTAGTTTTTTTGTTATATTTAGTAAAAATGGTTATTTTTATGTCCATTGTTAAAAAATATTGTTTTTTAGAAACAATTATTTTATGTGGATGAAAATTCCTTAAGATGTTATAATGTAGAATATCAAAATTCAAAATATTGACCTTCTAATTTAAAAATGCAAAACAATAAAGGCTCACTACAAGAAAAAAATAAATTAATCAAAAACAAAATATGAAGAAAACGACCACTTCAAAAACTATCAAATTTACAAAATAATTATTTACATTTTATACATTAGAAAATTTAAAGCCAAAAAATAGGTCTTTTAAAAAAAGGGTCTGATGCAGAATACCCACTTTTTCAAATCAACATGAAAATCACTACCATTCAAAAACGTAATGTACATAAAAAAAATTCAAGTGTCAAAAAATATGCTCTAAAAAAAACATGTGTGTTCTGCATCACTCCTTTCAAAATCATATCACTTTTTTACTATCTCTACGAAATGGGTAACAGTATCAGTTCCGGTTCGAAGTTTACATTGATTCAGGTTTTTGTTTGTTTAGGACCTTCCCTGGCTCAATTTCAATGGGTTTGCTATTATAAATAGTTGTTGTTGGTATTGTCTAGTCATTAATATCTTTTAAGGGATCTTCTTCAATTTCGTTATCCAGGGCTGCTTTGATCATGTGACATTTTATGTTGGATACAACATCTGGTTGGTTAATGTAAGTGTTAATGATGTCATCTTCTGTTTAATTCTTAAATTCGAGAGCATCTTCTATAGTTAGCGGTGATCGCATGTTTTCAGTTAAATATGATATAGGTTGTTTTCTAGTTTTTATTATTGTTAGGCTTGGCTGAGCTGGAGGATATAAAGCTAGATTCTTCACATTATTTCCTCTTGCTATAGTCATATTGCCTATTCAATAGCTTATGTAAGCATCTGCAGTTGCTAGCCAAGGTCTTCCTAGAATTAGGGGATGTCCATCTAGTCAGTTTCTAGGATTAATAATCAAGGAATTTGCTGGGTATTCCCAAGAATCTATAGACACCATTACATCATGTAATGTCCCTTTTGTTTTGACAACTGATCGGTCAGCGAGTTCTAGCAAGGTCGTAGTTGGATCCAAGGCTATAATGCCAAGTTTTTGATAGGTTTTTGTTGTGAGAATATTAATGGCTGCTCCTAAATCAACTAATGCATTGGGGAAGGAACATCCATTTATTTGTACTGTGACTATAGGGTTTCTTGGGTCCTCATATTTCACTGGTGTTTCTCTTCCTAATAATAAATTGGACAAAGTTCCGACTACGTGGATAGTTGGGGTTGTTTTTATTTTCCTCTTAGGTGTTTTAGTACACAATTCCTTAATAGTTTTTGCATAAATTGGAATGTCCTGAATAGCCTGGAGGAGGTATTTTTACACAAATATTTTTTAATTCTCCCAGAAGATCGAAATCAAGATATTCTATTAGGTGGGGTATAATAAATCTCTCTGGGAATGGTGGAGAAGAGGTAATAATTTGATCGTGGGTTTTTTGTTTAACCGTATTCTCCATTTAAGATGGTTGTTTTAGAGGTGACAAATCTTCTAATTGTATACTTTTATCCCCCTCTGACTCAATTATCCATCCAAACCTTAATCTGAGTTCATTACACTCCCTCAACTCAATTTCTGGCTCCATTCCTTCAATAATTTGTGCAGATTCGACTAGTCTATGGTTGGGATTCAGGTTGGGCTGGGTTGGAAGCTGTGGTCGTAGAATGGGTTGAGGGTTCTAATGCAATGTGTAAGGTGCTAGTAGTGTAGGTTGAGGTAGGGGGATTGTTCCTGCTGGTTGGTTTGTAGGTCTTTTCCAGTTTGACTATCAGATCTGGTTTTGTGAAGTGGAGGGTAGCCTTTAGGATGGATATGTATTGTTCTACCAGAAGGGTGGGAAGTAAGAGGAATTTGGCCAACTATTGTTTTGATTTGATTGACTAGACCAAGGTGGCATAAAGAATGGTTGTTGTGACCAATTAGGGAAAGGTGGTTGGTTTTGCCATGTAGCTCCTGTGTATTATTGAGAATTATATTGCGAGGGCTGAAAGAAAGAAGATGGGTCAGTAGGCATACCCGTTTGTCGTGCTTGCCATTGGAGACACTGATTTAGCAGGTAAACTAGTTCCGTTTGTTCCTTTGCCTCCTTGAAGATTGCTTTTAACCCTAGGAGCGATGGGCAGTTTTCTATGGCACGATCTTTAGTGCATATGGCACAAGTTTGTACCATATCCAGTGGGCATTCTTTATGACTATGCTTATTCCTGCATCGAGAGCAAAAGATCACTAGGTTTTGTTCTGCTTCAACCTACTTCTGCTTGGCTTGCATGATGTCTAATTGCGTCTTCAAAGTTCTCAAGATATCTGTTTTGAAATCCTCCAGTAGGTTGCCAATTTTTGCATGAGTAATGCTTCCACCAAAGTTCTTGCTGTCCCTGGTGGTGATATCAGGTTCTGCTGGTTTTAATCTCGTACCTCCTCTTGAGCACCTGATACACAAATTAATAATGTTAGACTAGTCTTCTTGATATATATCACCTTTACCCATAATAGTTAATGTCTCTATTCATTGGTCCTTCATTCCATTAATCAGTGTAGTTTTTAGCACATTATCAGGCAAAGGCAGAGTTACGTAGGGAAACCTTTGGGAGTTATATTGAAAACGCTCCACATACTCTTCCAACGTTTCACTAGGTCTTGCTACCATTTGGAATATTTCATCTTTTAGTTCCCTAGATCTGCAATAGTCCTGATATTTTTTAAGGAAAGCATTTTTCATTTGATCCAAATAATTTATGGTACCCCCACCTAGTCCCATAAACCAACGCAGGGCTACTCCTTTTAACGTAGAGGGAAACAACTTTAGTTTCTAGGGGTCGATGGTGTAATCATAACCCCGACATAATACATCAAATTCAAACATAAATGCATCTATATCTTCTGATGTGAGTCCATGAAAGGTGGGAATATTTTGTAGAGGGATAGCTTTCATGGGTGCATTGATAGTTGTGTCAACGATGGGATACTGTAATGTAGATGTATAGGGTGCTTGTGGATTATTGGCCATTTGATCAAATATATGCCAGTACTCTCTCGGGATCTCTGGAGCTAGAGTTATTCCTAGGATGTCTAGAAGGGGTGGAAATGATCTTAACAGTACTCCCTTGATCTGGGATACTAGGTGTCCTTTGCTTAATTACTACCTGAGGGGATCTTGGTTCCTCTGTTTCCCCTGTTTCTCCTCCTTCACGAATATTACAATAATTCCATTCTTGTGAGGAAATTGGGTGCGAATTTTCAATTTCTTGAAAACTCTACTCAGTTCCTTCCATTTTACTATGGACCTCAACTTAGGCTATAGATGGTGAGCCTGTGGTCCGAAGGGAGATAGTCCGTTGTCTGGAAGCAATGGTTTGGGACCTACTGATGGCTGAGATTCAACTTTCTTTAAGATGTCGTCGATGAGTGGTTCTACGAGTATGAGAAATATGATCATGGTGATGTCTTCTTGGGGGATGACAGGAAGGCTAGAATCGTTGGTCGCAGAAAAGTAAAGTTGAAGTTGCAAGGTGGAAGGGTTAGAACGCTTCCAAGTGTTCTACATATTCCCGCATTAGCCAGAAATCTGATTTTTGTTAGCAAGCTGGATGATGCAGATGTAAAAATAGTGTTCGAGAAGGATAACTACAAGATGGTTTAGGGAGCACTGGTATTGATGCGGGGAGTTCAGATTGGTACTCTGTACAAGCTGCAAGGTAGCACTGTTATTGATGGGTGCAATAGTTCTGTGGTTCCTGAAAGTGGAGCAAAAAATCTAGTGGTCTCTAGAGAGAAGACCATGTTGTGGCATCAAAGGCTTGGACATATTGGAGAAAAGGGCCTTCGGATATTGGTAAAGGTATGGTAGAAGGTATGAGTAATAGCTCTCAGGATTTTGATTTTTGTGAAAATTGTGTATATGGGAAGTAGAATCAGGTGAGTCTCCCCTCTGGTAGTAAGAGGGTGAAACATATATTAGAACTTGTGCACATTGATGTGTTTGGACCTGTGAAGGTTCCATCACTGGGTAAGTCTATGTACTATGTATCATTTGTAGATGACTTCTCAAGGAATACATGGATATATTTCCTTAAGAAGAAATCTAAAGTCTTTGATAGGTTTAAATAATTACGCCGTAAGGCGTTTCCCTTTGAAATGAATTGCCCCAGCCACCACCATGTCCTATTGTTGACCATGGATTTGTGGTGTTAGACGATTGAATGAATTGTGATAGCTGATCCAACACTGATCCAAAACTGAACGGTTAATGAAGAAGCGGGACAGACGCGCTACCAGCGAGCCATTCGTTTCGCAGTTGACATGTGCTTGGCAACGACCAAGGTCTCCAGTTTTTTGCACTGCATCAGATTTTCCAGTGCTCTGTTGGGCTTCTGCAATCCCATGTAGACTCGACAAAATTTGATAACTGTCATCAGATCCATTCGCGTTGCTTTGGGATAATTCATGCTTAAAATCCCTTGAATGCAGTTTAGTGCCTGCCCCAAATTTCTCCTCAGTGCCTCTATTGAGTGGAAAATTTCTCAGAGGGGAATTTCTTGTGGAAGAAAATTTGGGGTGAGGTTGAGAGGGATGCTAAGAAGAGTCTTGGAGGCATCGAATATCCAATTGGGAAGGCAAGTTTTAGGCATTACAATTACAATGTTCTTTCAAGTTTGTTTTTCCCATAGCAACTCTCCCACTGATCGCAGTTTCCCAGGACAGAGCCTTCATGGATGTGATTTGTAACAAAATGAACTACTTCATATACATTTCGCCCAGTTAATTCCCTATGTTCCCACTGCACCGCTCTGTCAATTAATTTTCTCAATATTTCTAACTTAGCATGTTTCTCCTTTAAGCTAATTCAATTGTCTCAGGCACACTCTTTATCTCCTTTTTGGGGCATTGCAAGTCCAAGCCAAAGTACTCCCACCCGCGACGCATTCGCATGCTATTCGCACCCTTCGTACCTCCAGTGGAGCTTGGCTTTCCTGTGACCTAAACCCTGGTCGTTGGTGTCGTCTAATCATTCCATTATGAAGTTATGGCATCGATGAGTAAGTCAATAACCAACACTTTAAGTTTTGGTATTTATATTTCATGAAGGACTGGGGTTTATTACAGTTCTTTACGGTGTCTGCAATTTTTCATTAAGCTAGGGTTTCGTTGTGTTTATTACTTTCGGGGCTTCCATGTGTGAGGAGGACCTCTTCCATCTCTCCAAAGTTTGGGCATCTACTATAGGAACTCTTTTAAGTTCTCATTCGGGTATGCAGGTAAAGTAACCCATTCTAGATGGGACTTTGAGTGTCTTTCTCTGTTTGTTTTGATTTTTTGGATACTTACCTTATTTGGGTTATTATGTTGCAGGCTAAGGACAACAAAAGGCAATGACCAAGGTCTCTAGTTTTTTGCTCTGCATCAGATTTTCCATTGCTCTGTTGGGCTTCTGCAATCCCATGTAGACTCGACAAAATCCGATAATTATCATCAGATCCATTTGCGCTGCTTTGGGATAATTCATGCTTAAAAGCCTTTGAATGCAGTTTAGTGCCTGCCCCATATTTCTCCTCACTGCCTCTATTGAGTGGAAAATTTCTCAGGAAGGGCTTTATTGTGGAAGAAAATTTGGGGTGAGGTTGAGAGGGATGTTGAGAAGAGTCTTGGAGGCATCGAATATCCAATTGGGAAGGCAAGTTCCGGTCATTACAATTACAAAGTTCTTTCAAGTTTGTTTTTCCCATAGCAGCTCTCCCACTGATCGTAGTTTCCCAGGACAGAGCCTCCATGGATGTGATTTGTAACAAAACGAACTACTCCATATACATTTCACCCAGTTAATTCTCTATGTTCCCACTGCACCGCTCTGTCAATTAATTTTCTCAATATTTCTAAATTAGCATGTTTCTCCTTTAAGCTAATTCAATTGTCTCAGGCACACTCTTTATCTCTTTTTTGGGGCAGTGCAAGTCCAAGCCAAAGTATGCCCTTAGTTGGAAGAAATTGAAAAATACGTTACGTCTGGTGCTGCAAAACGAATTTCAAAACTAAACGAAGTTCATTCTTTCTGTGTTTGCCCCCCAGTTTCAGCAACTGGGCTCAATTCTTTTTCATCAAACCCCACAGTGAAGCAACAAAAGCAGTTACAGTGCCAGATGACACCGCGATTTTCATTTGGAAAAGGAGAGTACCATTTGAATTGGGTGTAGCAGGTGGCCGATTTGTCATTGGAATCTCTTCTTACAATCCCAAATTTGTGGGAAAACAAAACCCAACCGCCCAAACTTGGCGCATGTCACACAGAAATTTAATATCTGGAAGAGTTTGTTGGAGGCGTGAGTGGGCAGAGAAAACTAATTTCCCACACATGCAGCTCTGCCGAATAGTTAGGCATTTGCACAGATTTCCCTGAATATATATTTTCTTAGCATGAGAAAAACCATCACAAGAAACTTTATGATTTTCACATCAACTTCAATTTCATCTTAGGGACCTGTATAAGTACTAAATTTTTCAGCCAAGCATGTAGAAAGCTTCTCATGGAGCTATTCAAATGCAGGAGAAAAAATATTTTTTTGTATCACTGGCAGAGAAGAAATAGTTTACTAAATTTATTAATTGACAATTTAATTTGAGATTTATATTTCATATTTTCACATCACATATCTTATACAGTTATATAGAGCTATATAAATCTTCCGTACTCTGCTTTTGGATCCTGTAAAGGTCTTCCAAAGGCAATAATAATAGTTCAATTCATTCATACATCATTATCTTCCTTTAGCACATCTTCTCTCTTTATAAGTAGCCGCTCCCAAACTTTAGTATATAAATTGGAAAAGAATAGCATAAATAATGAAGTCTATGAAATGAGCGCTGATTCAAGAGCACATATTTTGAACCTGAGAATTAATTATGAATAAATGAAACGTCTCTACATTGATAAGGATGATTGATTGCCAATGCAAATATATATTACCCTTCTTTGGGATATCAAGTCCTACTTTAGCACTATTTTGAACAGATGGCAGAGTGCAAGGAAACCATCTGATGCTTCCCCAAGTTGGACTTTTTCACCAACAATTCTGTATGCATTTCAACTTCTAGGGCTATTGTTGACCTTAGTGATATATCACATAGGGTTGACCTGAACTAAAAATTGTCCCGTTTAAGAAGCTGGCATCCAAAAGTTTAATTTGTACTTTTGATTGTCATTTTACTTGAATGTGAAAAGTTCTGTAAGATGTGGAGACCCTTCAGCAAAAGAAACAAACAATTCCTTTGAATATGTTAGCATGAAGTCAATGAGAGTTCCATAGTAACTAAAAAGATGACGCAATTGCTCCAATGTAAGCAACGGACTAATATTGCTAACTTACAGTGTTATCGACAGAAGATCACGTTTAATTTTTTCCTTCGATAAAGTACTATTGTCACCCTATACCTTTAAACCTGATCATGAAACAATGTCATTGCCTTATTATGAAGTGAGTGTTTGAAAGTATACAAAGGCTTTGAGTGTTGCAGTGTGAGATTTCAACAAATGGATTGAAAGATGTTGAAAAAGAGATATATCGAACAGGATTATAGAATAGAATTTCAAGAACTAAATCATTTTCGTATGGATCGAAGTTGCAAAAACAAACTCATTTTTGTTCATAAATCAGAGAAAACTAATTTCCCACACATGCAGCTTCGCCGAATAGTTTAGGCATTTGCACTTGCACACATTTCCCCAATAATATATTTCCTTAGCATGATAAATACCATCACAAAAAACTTTATGATTTTCACATCAACTTCAATTTCATCTTAGGGAACTGTATAATTACTAAATTTTCCAGCCAAGCATGTAGAAAGCTTCTCATGGAGCTATTCGAATGCAGGAAAAAAAATATTTTTTCTATCACTGGCAGGGAGGAAATAGTTTACGAAATTTATTAATTGACAATTTAATTTGAGATTTATATTTCATATTTGCGCATCACATATCTTATACAGTTATATAGAGCTATGTAAGTCTTCCGCACTCTGCTTTTGGATCCTATAAAGGTCTTCCAAAGGCAATAATAATAGTTCAATTCATTCATACATCATTATCTTCCTTTAGCATATCTTCTCTCTTTATAAGTGGACGCTTCTAAACTTTAGGATATAAATTGGAAAAGACGAGCATAAATAATGAAGTCTATGAAATGAGGGTTGATTCAAGAGCACATATTTTGAACCTGAGAATTAATTTTGAATGAATGAAACGTATCTACATTGAGAAGGATGATTGATTGTCAATGCAAATATATATTACCTTTCTTTGGGATATCAAGTCCTGCTTTAGCACTATTGTGAACAAAGGGCAGTGTGCAAGGAAACTGTCTGATGCTTCCCAAAGTTGGACTTTTGCACCAACATTTGTGTATGCATTTCAACTTCCAGGGCTATTGTTGACCTTAGTGATATATCACACAGGGTTGACCTGAACTCAAAACTGTCCCGTTTAAGAAGCTGGCGTCCAAAAGTTTAATTTATACTTTTGACTGTTTTTTTACTTGAATGTGAAAAGAAGTTCTGTAAGATGTGGATATCCTTCAGCAAAAGAAACAAGTAGCATGCTAAATTCTTTGCATACCGATCTCAATGAATTCTCAAATACTATTTCATCCAATTTTTATTGTCAAAAGAACATGATACAACTTCATCATATTGAGATGTCCAAATCTGTCATAGACATTATTGATTGCATTCGAACGGATTATGAAATGGTTTATGAGTTAGATAATGAGCTAAAAAAGATAGTAGAAACATTTGCAAACCTCAAAAAGTTTTGTATTCTACATGTTAATCAGGTAGATCTAATGAGTTTGATCAAGGATAGGGTTTCCCAAATAGTTCCTTGAAATATGATACAACTTTGAGAGGACTAGGCACTATGCATATATTATAGAAGATAACTTTTGATGCTTGTTTCTATGGTGTTTAGATAGCATATCTGTATTTGAAAGAGTTGGTTCAAAGCATAGAGTTTTTGGAAGGTTCTATAAAACTGCCATGTTCTTTGCTTAAATATACCTACCATAAATCTGAAAATGGGTTCGCTAAAGGGCATCCTATGTTATCATCGCTTGAAAGAATACTTAAAGCATATTTCTTGCCTCGGAGTGATCACGAGGTCTTGGTTGTGTCCAGAAAAATTGAATTTTTTCCTCTATGCATGAAAATATCTATAACAAGTTTTAAGCTTCATGACCTTGATTGGGATTAGGGAGAAA
Organism: Pinus taeda; assembly: GCA_000404065.3. NCBI lineage: Eukaryota > Viridiplantae > Streptophyta > Pinopsida > Pinales > Pinaceae > Pinus > Pinus taeda. The sequence goes on along the minus strand of APFE031718374.1, from coordinate 18,160 downwards.
ATTTGGACAAGTTTAATTAGACAATTTTGGACACATTGTAGCTACGTGATAGTATCACACAAGTAAGTGAAATATTCCTATACTTGAAAGTATGATATGAAGTACTTTAAAGTTGAGAGTGATCAGTGTTCGGTTTAACCCATGCTAGGCACATGCACAAAGCATAGCTCATTATCAGAGTGGTTATAGATTATCCGAGTGGATACAGATTTCTTCAACTTCAATAAAATGTTTGTCTTGAGTAGATGGTAGCCGAATAGTCAGAGACATTCACGGCTTAGCATTTACTATCTTAATTTTTGCCTTGTGGAATGTATTTTCCGGCCTTAAATTGTTTGTGAAAAAAAGGAGGGACTGAATTATCCTCTTGTATAGCTTCTTCAACCCGTTTGTTTTCATTTGAACATTCAGATGTGCTTACTGTTCCCGTGTTCTCTTCTAGAGAATGCACTTGAAAATATATGTGACTAGTAGGATGTTCATGCCCAGTCCTATCATTAAGATCTTTAATCTTCCAACGATCCTCCTTAACTGATATTGCTGATTTCTTGTTCATTGCACAGATCCCTATGCAACATGTTATGTGGGATCCCATCTTTCAACTTGTCAAGTATTGCCAAATTCTGCCTGTGAATTGATTCTATGTATGGTTCCTTGACCACCACAAATGCCTGAGTTCTCTCTTCTTCCATTGAACTTACAAAACTGTTGACAGACCTATTCATGAGGCTGGCCTCTTAAGTGGGTCACCTTCTTCTTTAGAAATAGTTTCTCCTTCACAATTGGAATCGTAAATCCCTATACCTATTCACAATGGACAGTGCAGACCATTGTCACTATGAAGCTCTGACAAGCTGTATGGTTCATACAGCTGGGTAGTACTTCAAGTAGAAACATTTAAATTGTTAATAGTTGCAAAAAAAATTATTCAACAGGATTCCAGAAAATTGGAATCTAATAAAATAGACTAGAAACCGCCCTAAAAAAGATCCTTTCACCAGGAATCTAATCAAAGTTTGATAAATCAAAACATAATTAATATTTTTGTAGCTCTAATATATCATACACCATAAAAATTTCCATGTTTAATGTGCTTCGTCCATACTGTGCATCAATATATGTACAACTGAGATTCTTGAGGGATTTTATGTGACTTAAAGAGTCTCTACCTTTTTTTAATTGTTTTTCAGTAGTTGTACATTTGAATGAAAACAATGTGTTTTTTTGTTTTGCTCTCTTAATTCCCTTGGTGTTGCTTTTTAAGCATAATTATTGAGAAAATCGTATAAACTAGTTAGTGAGCTTTATGAAAAGTAACAACACTGAACCATAGAAGAGTTAATTGGTTTGTGGAAAACCTTGTTTTCTTGGACTGTGTTATCTCAAAATCAAGCACTGGAAGGCTGCAGGCCAGGTTAATTTCAAGTAACTATTTCAAACCAAACTTTTGACTAAGGATTAGCCTCCTTAGCCTGAGAGGGCTCTCTCAAAGGGTTATTGATTTTGATTAATGATTTGAATAGATGGCTAACTCTATGGTTTGTAATTGTATATGTTTATAGGTTGAAAGATGAAGGCTGGCTTCCATTGGGCTATGGAGTCAAAGTATGTTTCAGTACCACAACAAGATCAGCTTAACATGAAGTCAGGGCATTCAACATTTGAATATTCAGAACACAACACAATATGGAACCACAGCTCATAAGTGCACACAGGAAGTCAGAGCACAATCAGTGAATTCTGAGTGATTGTACACCTATGCAACTGTAAAAAAACTAAGGAAAGGACAACACACATTCTAAACATAAGAAATCCTTCATGAATCCTGAGTAGTGAAGCCAAAGCATTCTACCTAGCATGGAAGTCAAGGCATTATAGAGTTTGAGTGTAGAAATGAACAATAAAACAGTGAAACATAGTAAGTTTATCTATGAAGGAAGTTAGAGCATCAGTGATGAATTCTGAGTATCATAAGTAAACACCACTGCAATGTAAGTATTGGAAAATTCCATCATAACAAGAACATACAAGAGCTCTTCATGAATCTTGAATTGTCTAAGTAGAAATCTGCATTAGGTTAAAAATATACACAGTCTTCACATAGAGCAGCAACTGAGCCAAAAAGTCTCCAACCCTTTGCTAATTCGACCTCATGCTCTATATAAAGCATTTAAAAATAGGATTCCATCATCCCTCATCAAGAGAAATCGAATTTTTCATCAGTGACACCTATTCTAACCATAAAACAAACCATTAATTAGAACTAGCTGTTAACTAGAAGTGCTAGTGACCTAATACAACTAGGAGTGTAACTCCTTATTATGATTCAACAACCTTATCTAAGCATTTAAAGCATTCTTTGACACCTAAAACTCCATTAATTCGAATTTGATGAAGCCTCCCACGTGGTCACCCAACTGCTGATGACAAACCCTAGAAATTAGGGAACATGTTTCCCTGTTTTTTAGGTTTAGATCCTTGAACATTGCAGAGCCTTTATCTCTTCATCCATGACACATTTTATGAAACTGAAGGAGGTTTTTGTAGCACATGTTGTCTAGAACAAAAACCTCTCCTGGTTTTTTAAAAAATTCCTCCAGCTGTTCAGAATCTGTCCTTGAAAAACACGTGGCAAACAGGAAAAAAATCCGTTTTCTGAAAGTAGGGTCTCAATGAAAGCTTAGTATCTCCCAACTGAAAACACTTATGAATAAATTGAGATAGGTTATTGTATTAGGAGAGTTGATGAAGATAAAACTCCTTCATAATTCCAAAATACCCTTTCATGTGACCAGAAACTGATCTTGAAAAAGACTGCTAAAACCAGAAGACAAAGCTGACTTTCAGCAGTTTCGTAGCGCAAGTTTAACCATAAATTACTCCCACCTCAGAATAATTTTTGAAGAAACTGAAAGAGGATTTTGTAGTGCAGCATGTTAGGAATAAAAGCCTCTTTCAGTTTGCAAAATTAAGTTCTCAGCTGCTCAGGAAAGCTTTTAGAAATTGACTAGTAAAAGCAGAAAACAGAGTTTTTCTGCTAAAACAGGTTGCTACAGGGGTTTCGTAGCGCGCTACGAAAACTCCTAGTTCAGTGATTTCGAAGCTAGTTTGAAATTTTCTCCAAAGTAATGTGAGATATGACTTCAAAACTCATGGTGAGGCTTCTAGGACATGGAATGAGGCTGTCAGACTTTAATGGAAAAGAGATATGACCTTGAAACACTTCTAACCTTATGACCTAACTCTTAAAGCATGAAATGACCTAGAGACCCTTTAACACCATGAATAAAAGAAGGGTTTGTAAATGAGAATGACACTAATTGTGATGAGATGACTCAAAATTTATAAGATTATGATTAGAAACAAGGCAACTTACCAATGCTTAGAGACAAAGATTTTAGGGTGATAACAGACTGGATCATTGTGCAATTACTTTTCTTTAGATTTTTTGTTTATATCTATATTACAAGGAACACATTGAATGTCTTATTTCATTTATGCTATCCTTACTAATATCCTTTCCGTGCTTTTTCTTGATCAATTTGATGAAATATTCCATTATCCTTTGGTCAAATTCCTCACCTTCATATTAGTGTACATCTCGGTAAGTTCAAAGCTCGAAAGCCAACCAAAAAGGTCAATGATAACCACCGTGCACTTATCCAAATTCGTAATGTAAAACTGCCAGACAGAGTTCAGACAAATTACCTCCAAGATGGGTATCACCATTTGTAGCCAAAATCTCAAAAACTCTGTTGTCAATAGTCAAAACGCTGACATCAAACGTGCCACTGCCAAGATAAAAAACAACAACATTTTTCTCTCCACTCTTCTTGTCCAAGCCATAAGCTATTGCTAAGGAAAAATATTTACAAAGCTAATAGTGAAACTGTACTTGCAAAGTGATAGTTATACGTGATACAGAATCAAAGTTCTACATCATAAAAATTATGAAAGGCAAACCAAACTGCAAAAGACCTGAGACCCAGTACTCTGAAAACCAACCAGATCAATACAACCTAAGACCAAGTACTCTGAATACCAACCAGACCGATACAACCTTTTGTATGAGCTGAATATCCATGTATAAGCAATGAAATAATAAAGCAAGAACTGTCAGACAAGGCTGCAATTTTTCTTATAAAAATATCTCCCAAAGCAACGAGTTCATAATAGAAATTTAATGGCACTCCCTTGCAATAATAAATTGAGAGGTATGTGGTAAAAATGATACCCCTCATGATTTCTTAGTTTTCATTATTAAACATATACAATACAATTAAATCCAGTACAACCTGCCCCATACAATGAAACTCTCTTCAACTAAAATTGATGTGTTGTCCATCAAATTTCTACAATCTACAGACAAGTGAACCTTTCACAAAATTTTGCAGTTGCATACACAAGTACACCCTCTAGTTATCCATAGAAATTTCCTAGCTCCTGAGCTCTGGGTAGTCACTGTGCCATACAAAATGTGGATGTTTAGAGGTGGTGATATACAAGTGCAAGACTTTATTGTACCGCAGTGCCATATTGGAAAAGATGAAAAAAATGTGGAGACTTTATTGTACCATTGGATTGGCATTAGGTGTCACTTCGTTGTCATTGATTATTTGTGGCGTTTGATCGACTACAATTTCTTGTTGCACCCTGCTACTTCCATCAGCTTATGCGGTTTCTAAATCCCTGTCAGAGTCCATCCGTCTTGGATGTAGGGAAATGGTAATCACTTTTGTGAAGAAAAATGAGGGTTCCCAATATTGTTATCCATATGACTAATATAATATTAGAAATTTGTAAAATGTTTTTGATTAATTATGGTTAAATATATTGTTAGTATATTTTTGAAGTAGAGGAAAGAGAAGGTTCGAAGTGAAATGGATTGATTATGTTGTTTAGATATTTTTTTTTAATGGAAAATGGGTGCGTTAATTTTCATGCCATATCTTGTGAAATATTTTAGCAATTCTATAACTTCTAATTAGAATCTTAAAATGCCATGCTTGCAATAATTCTCTAAAGACAAATAAATAAGGAAGAAGATACAAAAATTACGAGGGTGAAGAGAAGATGATAGAGAAAAAAATAGACATTGTTTAATGAACAAACGAAGATGAAGAGGGCATGCAAGGGGGTATCGGGCACGATGGATAGGTGGAGTAATTTGTAGAATGGAACATAGGCCAATAAGAAAATCATACATGGTAGTTTGTATGATAGAACATAAATCAAACATCAAATGTCATGTCTTGACACATTTGAGAGGTTATAGAGTGATGGTAAAACTTATCAACCACAAATGTTGTTTAGAATGGTTTCAATAGCTGTGCATAAGTAATATAAAAAGAGAATTTTCCAAAGTTTATTTGATTTCGAGGATAGAGAGAGTTGCCCCTATGTATCATAGAATTTTCATGGGTGACAATAGAGTTTCGTTAGACATTGGAAACTGATGCACGGTCATCAACCCTAGGCAATCCATTATTGATTTGACCCAAGGAGGTCATGAGATTTCCAAAGAGATAAATCTCCCTCAGTTATAATTTGTATAGATTAGGTTTTTAGTGTGATTGCATGTATCTTGATTCTACAAAGAATCTAGGTTGTTAGGTTGTTTTGGTGAGCTTGCATTATGGCCAAGCGGGCCTTTGTAAAAAATGGCAAGTGTCTGAGTTCAGGTGTTAGTATTTTTAGGATAAATGTTCGAACAATTTGGCTCTGTAAGATATTTTATGGCATGTATGAATTTTACATGTTAGGATATTTTATGGCCTGTTTAAAGTTTACATGTGTAGTAGCAGAAAAGGTTTTGGAGAGAAAAGCTCGGGAGAGACAGCTTGAGAAGAGAGGTTTCCTATGTTCTCTGTACATACACAATGTTTAGAGAAATACAATGTGTTTTTGTGAATGTGTTTGTACATGTGTGGTGTATACCATGATTCCTGATGGAGCACATATTAATGCTCGGTCTAGAGAAGCTTGAATTTCCTTAGCATACTTGTGCAGTGAGTATACGACAATAATAGTCAATTGTTGATGTAGCACAAACCTGTCAATTTGAACCATATCAAGTTATAGGGCGAGTTTGAGTTCTTGAGGAGAGAACCAGAGTAGAGACCACCGAGTTTGGGGTTGGCTTAGATGGAGCAAAGTTGATTGAAATCAAGAGTGAGTGTGACGCCGATTCGATTTGTGTTTAGAGCCTGGCGTCGAAGCCATGCAATTGTGTTCCCTAGACCATGAACAAATTGGGGGCATGAATAACAGTTTACCCATTTTACGCTGGAAGGAAATTAGTCATTGATTCAAATATTTGATCAAGTATCATGAGAAAAAGAAGAGAAAGATCGAGTTGGTCAGCTACGAAGCTTACTGCTTTAATGCAACTTATTTCCTATCACAGAGGCATAGTTGAATCCCTTGTAACAATCAATATCCATGATTCTTTCAAGGCCTTTTTACAGGTTATATAAGATTGTTTTTTGCTCTTAAGATGTCAACTGAAGGTTTGAAGTCAGCATAACAAGGAAGGACTCCCAAAAAAATTACGATTTGGGCCAAGATTGTAAATTAGCCTCTGCAGTCTGTGAGACCCCTACACCAGGGAGGGTTGGATCTTGGTGGGGTTGTTCAGCCGATAAGCATGATGGAATTCCTAGTAGGGTGTGGAGGTTGGGAAAATAGAAACCTTGGGCTGGCTGCATCAAGTGGCATTAGAGCTCATAGTTTCAAGCTCATGGTTGTAGGATCCTACCATCTGCATTGCATGAAATGTTATCTGAATGCAGCAACGCTATTTGGGATTGAGAAAGGTAAATGAAGCATTGTGCTATAGAATGTTTGCAGCTACCAAGTAAATAATTTATCCAAGTGCGATAAAACAATGATGATGGGAAATCACTATCCAAAACTTTGTGAGAAATCTAGAGAAGTGTTGAGAGGTAAAATGGTTAGAACATTAGCATTAGCCAAAATTATGGATGTCAATTTATGAATGCACTGGGGACTTGATTTTTTAGAGAATCTAGATGACTTCGGTAACCTTGCAATTTTAATATTGAATTGATTTCCATAAAGTGTGGGAAATTCTTTTTGTCTTTCGTTAAAAATTTAAAATGAATGGATAAAATTGATATTGGAAATTTTGTTGAACCATGGGCAATATTATTATGTTTAACATTGGTAACAAGTCATGTTATAACTCCAATGTTTAGATTGTGGTAATTCCAACAGAAATTGGAATTACAACTCCAAAACCATGGTTGACATTCTAGTGGAAAAGCGTTGTGGAATGGAAATGTTATGTTGAGAGAAACTTAATGGAGATTCTCTAAATTAAGCATAATAATTATGCCCAAACCGAAGTCAATCATGAATTGCACTAATGTTTAAGTGTAGGGTATTAAATTGGTGGACCGATTTGTTTGGTAATATGCCCACTATACAATATATTCAAATAATGAATTATGCCTAGTGCCCAGTTAGAGTAATACATTAGCACACTCATGATTATGTCGGATTCTTCATTACTTATGTGCATAGTTATCCATTGAGGATGAATAATTGTAGTATGCAAGTGCATAAAAAAAGTGGAATGAACATGTCTAGGTTGATATTGTGAACCTAGAGCATTTATTGCAACAAATTTGACCTTGAAAATTAAACGATATGGTAGTAATCCACTGACGAACTTCAGATTTAGTAAGGTGGTAGAGAATTATGAAAATGTGATAGTATTTCAGTGATCATTGCTTGACCCTTGCAATATTATGCAACCATGGTTTGAGTTGTAATGACAGACCTCTATGATGTTATTTTGATTAATGCAATTTCTGATCTTCTAGGAATTTTATAGTTCTGGATCTTGCCGCAACCCTGATCAGGGAGTTAGGCCCACCCTCCTGACCAAGCATTGTTGGATTAGTTGTGTGTGTAGGTTTATTTATGTTGTGTTATTTCCTTGTTGTGCAATGATTTTAGTGTGTTGTTGTGAGTCTTAACTTGTTAATATGAATTTTTTATAGTTATTACTTGTTGTTACACATTGTTATGTTATGGGTAGGGAAACTATGGCCTGCATATAACTTGCATGATAGCTTTGAAATAACTAGTCAAGCCCCAGGTTGACAATTAATGCGGAATTGGGTGAATTGTATGATTCATATGTGAACACCAACATTTTGGCTCCATTGTCGAGGAGACTCGAGCTCTGAACCTTAGCCTCATGCGCAAAATTAGACCATCACGATGATGAAGCAGAAGAAATCCCCCCTCATAACGCTGGCGAGAAAAATGATATCGGCATCTTTCCATCGAAAATGTTGTAACTTCTCAGGTAGGAGCGGGAGTGGCCGAGGCCTTGAAATGCAAAGTTAGAAGTCTTGAATTCTTGCAGCCATGGCAGAACAGGTATTCCAGCTCTATTCCTTCAAGGCTTTTTATGGTTTGTTTTATGTATTTTGGATTTTTTAGGGTTTCCGCGGAAGAACAAACGAGTTTCTGGAGTGGAGAAGATTTTGGTTTATTGTGCTCTTTCAGATTCATGTTGTTTTATGGTAGCTGTTCTTTTTCTTACATTTATTTGGCCCACAATATCCAGTTTTTATTAAGGAAACCCTTCTTTTTCATCCTGTCTCTCTTCCTATGAAAAACGTGGGATTGGTGCTTAAGCTATTTGCAGCGGTTTTGTTTTGTATGACTCTAGCACTGATCAAGGACCATGTATTACAAAACGTAATGTCGATGATGTACAATTATTAAGCTCCATGGTGTGGTTTGCCTCTCACAATTTTAATTTGTTTGATGGACAGTAAGTTTTAGGTTTTGAAGATCTATTGAGGAGTGGTATTTGTAGTCTCTGCTCTAGCCAAGGAATGAAGGACTATTCAATCAGCGTGGGTGTTTAGAGGGGAAAAAGTTATGGCTGAACTGGAGCATTTGTTGCTAGAAGCAGCTGGTCGAGCATCTACCAATGATGGAAAGCGAAATCAAAATCCTGCGAAAGGGAGACTAGAAGATTCTGATTTAGATGATGGCAGTGACTCGAAATACATTGATGACGATGATTCAGATGATGTTGGGACAACAAATAGGAAGGCTTCTGGGTCAAGAATTCCCTTGAGAAAGAGATTTGATTCTAGTGACGAGGATGATAATGACAGGGGTCGCCATGATGATTCCGATAACGAATTATCCATAGGAAGTGATTTATACAAAGATGATGAAGATAGGGAGAAGCTTGGGAAAATGTCTGAACTGGACCGGGGGTTGATTTTGGCAGAACGAGCAGAAGCAAGGGATAATATTTAATGCGTAAAAAGGCTCGCCAAAACGAGATTAGAAATCAACAACGGAAAGAAACAGTGCCTCCATCTTCACGGATGTGCTCTTCTGTGAAATCGACAAGGTTTGTAAAATAAAATGCTTTGAGTGAATTGGTAGCAAGGTGGCAGAAAGCACAGGATTCTGAAATTCAGCGTAAGTGGAGAGATAATACTGGTTCATCTAAGGGGCAGGATTCATCACCTAGTAGAAGAAAATCTCATGCAAGTTCGAGCCTTAGTTTGTCATCCTCTAGTGAAGGAGAAGGAAGTGGAAGCAGTGGCGAAGAATCAGATAGTGATGGTGATGGTCGCAACTCTGCTGACACTCCCAACTTTGAAGATATTAAAAGCATAACAATAAGGAGATCAAAACTTGCCAAGTGGTTTATGGAACCATTCTTTGAGAATATCATTGTGGGCTGCTTTGTAAGAATTGGGATAGGAATGTCCAGGTCAGGACAGAGTACTTACCGTCTTTGCATGGTAAAAGATGTTAATGCAATAGACCCTGATAAACAATACAAATTTGAGAACCGCACCACATAAAATTATTTGAATTGTTTCTGGGGTAGCGAGAGCAGTGCAGCAAGATGGCAGATGGCCAGGGTGTCTGATTCACCTCCACTTGAGAAAGAGTTTTCAGATTGGGAACAGGAAGTAGAACGTAGTGGTGGTCGGATGATTAGTCGAGCAAAAGTTGAGGAAAAAATAAATGCGCTAAAAAATATAAATCAATTTGTGTATTATGCAGAAACTGTAAAACAAATGTTGCAGGAAAAGAAGTTGGCTTCCAAAAGGCCATCGAATGTGGTTGTTGAAAAGAACAGGGTTAGAAGAGAGATGGATCTAGCGGAGAGCAGGCATGATTATTCAGAAGTTGAGAGAATTAAAGTGAGATTGAAGGAACTAGAAGTCCTTTCTCTTCAGAGCAAAAGCAAGGATGCAAAAGCCTTGATGCTAGCAGAAATGAATAAGAAAAACAAGGCTGAAAATTTCAAGAATGCTTCTGAGATAAAGCCTCTAAACCTTAATCTTAAAGTGGATGAAGCGGGGTATGATCCTTTCACTCGGCGTTGGACTCAATCTCAAAATTATTATGATACAAAGGCGAGGGTTGCTGAAGACAACACTGATGTGAACAAAGAGGCAGATGCAGCGAAAGTAGAGGAATCCATAGCAATAGAAACTGCTGAGGATGACGGAAAGCTTGTCAACACTGATGCTCCTGTATCAGAAGATGCAAAGGTGTATTCTTTGCATGATGTTGAACTTCCAATTTCACTTGCTGGACTGCAGAAGTATGGGGGTGCTCAAGGGGCCCCTTTAGCTTTTATGGCTAGAAAGCAGAAGATTGAGTCAACTTGTGGAGTGCAAGTTCCTAGCAATGATGGAAGGAGGCATAGTCTGACATTAACTGTGAATGATTACAAGCGTAGAAGAGGCTTGCTGTGAAAATAAATAATGATATTTTCTCTGCTTTTTGGTTTCCCCATTTAATTTTTATATGAAAGATTCAGAAATTTCCTTTTGGGATTGCCAGAAACATACGCAGAAAAGCCTTAAAGTGAACATTTTTGTAAGTTGTTTCAAATTCTATATGTAGTGTGCCATTATAGGCACTTTAAAACACAACTACAATAACCTGGTCAACCAAGGATTGTCTTTTAACAGTAGCAACATCATGGATTGTTGGCAGGCATGAAATCAACAATGTGTTAGAAATATAGGCTGTATTTTCTTGACATCTAAAGTTCAAGGGTGTTTTTTTGTCTCAACCATTCTGCTAAAAAATGGTATATAATGTTCCAAAAGGATTCCTTTCCTCTAAGTAACTCTATTCCACTGCAAGTTATCATGCAGTTGGTGAAACATGGTATTTTATGTTGTTTGAGATTGATGTTGAGTGATGCCTTTTTCTAAATTATTGTTGAAATATGTAGTGTTTTTCAGATTCATGTAATAAATGCTATGTTTTATTAATTTCTGTTGTTGTAGTATAGTTTGCTTAAATGCTTTTAGAGTTGTGGTTGTTTTGTTGTGCTTAGTTGTTTATGCTTGCTTTCGATTGATTTCAATTCTATCTAATAAGCAACTATCTTTTACATCGTAAAAAAGTTTGGCTGAATCGAGGAAAACATTCAAAAATCTGGAAGAACTTTGGTACAGCCAAATAATTCAGTTCAGTTGGGATTCGTATAGTCAATCTGTTGTTTGTCCAAAACTAAACCAAACCAAATCCAATTTTAACCCAAAAAAAATCATCTTCCCAAGAAACCCTAAAGAATTCTTAAGAAAATGCATTTTAACTTTCAAGCCACCAATGAATATGTTATTTGCCCATTTCTTTTCCCTGTCCTGCCAATGCCTGTCACTACTCCCTCGTTTAGGAGCTAGCCATGGGAGATTTCAGGAGACTATGCTGCTGTTGATGCCTAGAGAGTTTGTCTATTCTGTTCATGTGTAAAGTCTCGAGGAGACTACATTTGTAGTTAGGACACTGTTTCCTGCACCTTAAAGGCCTGCTTAGATCTTCATAAACAAAGTTACACTCAAATGAAGCATGCCAACCAAGCCAACATACTAAATAAGTAGCTTCCACTAGGTATTTAGTCATATATTCTCTGTTTGCTATGTGCTTATTTAATTTTTATTTTTCAACTTGAAAGGGTGTACCTAATATCTTTGCATATCCTTCTTACTTCCAGAACACCTAGAACAGGTTACATGACCTACATTATCAAAAGTAGAATCACAACACACGCAAACAAATACATACGCCCACCAAGCACAAGAAAATAGTGTGATGGCTCTCAACTTTTTAAAATCAAACTTGTAATAATCTCAATAATAAATCTAATGTTCTTTAGAGAAGACCTGCTACTCTAATTTTTCTTGGGTTTCATACAGTTTATAGTGTATGATAAGGAAATACATTTCTTGAAGGGATTGCATCAGAAGGCTCAACAGACCTTTGAGCATTTTTGTAGAGGTTTATGTTATCCAATCATTAAAATTTTTGATAAAATTAGTCTGGACTATCCACATACCTTTTTTTTTTCAATAAATTTGAAGAAGTGCATGTTTTTGCTTTAGTAATATGTATACTCCTAAATTTTCTGAACTGTAGTTTTGTGGGCCAATTGTTTTTTGTATTGTATGGTATCCACATTTGAATTCAGATTCTATCTTGATAACTATCATTTCTTAGTATGTTTTTATGAATATATTGCATTGTAAGTGTTCTTTCTCTTCTTACATTGGACAAGAGAATACGGTTGTCTTTGACAATGTGAAGTTGTTGAAGATACAAAAATTCCCTTGCTTTACATGAGCCAACTTGACCTTCAATAGAAAAGTTTCTGAACACAATGAGAAGTTTCATGTTTCTTTAGAGAGCATCCCGAAAGGCTTGTGTAATTCCTGCATTGATTTGGTTGATGCCTTGTTGAGGAATCATTGAGACTCATCATGGTTTTGTGGTCCAATCAGAACCTATTCAATACTCACCTTCATTAACTATATTAGTCAGACACAAACCCTGTCAAAACTCTCAAGCCAGTAGGGCTCGGGCACAATGTTAGTTCCTGAATACGGTGATAAAAGTCTGTCATCAACATTACAATTGTCTTCATGCATCATTTTTCTAAATGAATCTATATTACATGCGCTTGAAGAACTAGCTTTGAAGTCTCTATTCTCCAGCAATGTTTAGGTCTAAGTTCATGTAGGCAATTCTATGTTGAAATTATACTTGCATACCAGAATCTTATATTGGCAGAAGACCGTTACTCAAATGTCTGCCAAAAAGAGCACCCATTCTGACACACCACCTATGCAAAGGAAGAAGCCTCACAAATGTTTGGGATCCTTTTCTCTATCATGGCTAGGGAAGTAGCCAAGAGTAAATATCTCTGCAGGCATGAAGTCCACTAAAAATAATGTATAAGACATATTTGACAACCAACAATTGCATCTAAAATGCAAAATATGTTCCCGGCCTTTCAGAAAATGTGGAGTCCAGCAGAATGTGAGGCTGGCACTATCATCGAAATTCAAACCAGATATGAATATTTCAATCTTACAGTATTATGGGACAATAACATCACTGATATATGAACTATATATCAAGCTTTCAATCCTAAAATATAAGTGTTGGATGCTTCACTACAAAGCCTAGAAGCATTCTTTCAAATGTAACAAATGGATGATGCACAAAAGTTGATGCTAATAGAAGTCCGTATGGAGCGACCAACCCTTCACATGGTGGTGGGCTCTTGTACGAGAAGCCTTCTTTCAAATAAAACAACTGAATGATGCACAGAAGTTGATGCTAAAAGAATTCAGTATGGAGCGACCAACCCTTAACATGGCAGTGGGCTCGTGTACGAGACTTAGTCAACTCAAATTCACCTCCTACACAAACTTTGATATGCTTCAAGAAAGAAATTCAAGATAGGATATACCTGAAGGGGAAAGCAAAGGAAATCATGAAGCAATGGATTCATGTAAGGCAAGTACCTGGTCAAAGGCATCAAATAATATTTTTGATGGCTTCAAGTCCATGGTGATGAACTTGGAAGTTCCTCGACTCACTTCTTAGAGGATTCTCAACAAAAATATCCAAAGAAAAATGGACCTGCTTAGTATAAATGCTTTGGAGAATGATTTACAAGTAGCTCTCGAGTTTGAGGCCAAAGCTTCAGAAGAAAATGTACTAAGCTTCCACCAACTAAAGCAAGGTTCTCGAAGCCTTATCTTTTATAACTTTCTCTATTAGTAACTTAGAGCAGCCTTTAAATCAGGGAAATGACAAAGGTAAGAAAACGTATAGTAATTATCATAAATATGCATGCATGATAACTACAGGGTATTGCTCAAAAATATTGAATAACATAGAACCAGTGTTATTGGAGCCAGACCGAAACTGGTGAAATCAGCCAGTTCGATCTTTTTGACACCCAAATGGGTCTGGTTCGAGGTCTGGAACCGGAAATGGCCAGTTTGGTATTGCACTAGTTGGTTAGGTACCAAACTGGCCAATTCTGCACAATTTGATTAAAGATGTTCCAAACGTAATTATTTTTTAGAAAAAACAAGAATTTTTGAGTGGGGTAGCCTAATATTCAAGCCTATGGCTTTAGTATTGCTTATGCAATTCATAACATTACCATGAAATGACTTTGGATGTTTGAGAGTAGTTCTGACCTCATTGAATTTCATATGGAGAAAGTAAAATTTTAGATCTCACTCAAAATTTAGTAAACTTGACAACCTTTTTCGGGATTTCAAGATTGTGGGGATTGCTACATTTCCGTTGGATTTTGTTATGTATGAGGGTATGAACTAGTAATTAATCAAGAACACTAAGCTCTCTATGTACCTTAAAGTTAGTGACATTGGTTGATGAACTCTTCTCTCAGAACCCTACTAAAAATGTACCCATCACTGAAACAAAATCTTGACTAGAGATGCTACTTTTTTTTCTATCTTATTTTAATGCTTAGAGGGTGATATTGATGATGGAGATCCTAATATAGACAATGATTTTGATTATATGTAGGTATTTGTTGTAACATGATTTTCTTTTTTTCTTTTTTTTTTCTTTTTTTTTTTTTTTTTTTTTTTTTTTATGCTAACGGTCATCTGGACCCTGTTTGTTGATGTTTTTTCGATTTAGAGAGGGATTGTACTACCCTGTTTGTTGATGTTTTTTTTGGTTTAGAGATGGATTGTACTTGATGCTATTTTTTTTATTTGCTTTTATAGGACCTAGATAATGTAAGGGCCACACAATGTCCAGTGATGCATCCACTTGGGTTAGCCTCTATGTTTTGGATGATTACACAATAGATAAAATTGGTTAGCACTTATCAAAAATTCCATCCAGCCAGATAGTCGATGCTCAATCCTACTTTATATTTTCTAAGCACAACCAATAACTCCACGAGGATATCATGATCCCTATTTAGCAAATACACCGGCTGCCCGCTCAAATGGCTGGTACCTATAATTATAGCCCTGTATGGATAAAAACTGATGACTACGAGTTACGTTGGCTCTATACATTGATGACAATTTCTTTAGCTTTTCCAACAATCATTGTACTCTAGTATAGACTAAATGGACACTGGAATTTCCATTATCTAGAAGATGGAATCTTATTCAAGGCATTCATAAAATTTGTTTCCAACCCACAACTGGTTGAAAATAATCTCCATCATCATAACAAACTTTATGCCCATAATATGCACAAATGGTAACACATGATACATCTCCCAAACCAACGGAGTCCAACTAAAGTCTAATCCGAGATCCTCCATTCTCAACACTTTATACATAAAAAAACTTGCCTGTAATCGGCCTCTCTTTGCACTTTTTGGGGCAATTGCTAGTTACTTGAAAAATCGGTCTCCTACAATGTATTTTAGGTATCGGAGGAGGGAAACGGTTATTTCCATTGATATAGGCATTATTTAGGCAATTTCACTCTTGTAGAAAAGATTTGTGTTGGTTCAACTTGGCCCGAAACTTTTTCGTTGTCATCTAATTAATGAATGCATTAGGTTGATCATAAAAAAAATCCATTTTCGGAATACACATTATCGTCCACCCTTGCTTTCTGTTAGAGTCGTTCTAGTAGCCCTCCATCAGCGATCAAAACTCTTTGCATTTGCATAAGTAGGTGTCTCATCAGTGTCATCTCATTGCATTCCATTAGGCATGCCATAACCCTTATGGAGGAGCTGGTGTCTTTATTCCCCTCTTGGCACTGCTGGATCAAGTTGTTTCAGTCAATAAACTCTTTCAAGGTTACTTGTCTTGTCTTAAGGTCAAAAGTCCTAGGTCTAGGGTTTAGGTCCAATTTGTCTTTGAGGTCATGTCTTTAAAAGTCAATACATGCCCAGCAGGCCAGAGGGATGACTATCAAAATATTTCTTCAAAACGTTTCATCTTGTATAGCTAATTTTTACCTTGGATTTAAAAACCCTGTTTTTAAAGACAAGGTCATTTTCTCATTTTTGTAAAAACTTGTAAAAATTCAAAATTCTTCGAAAGTCAGCATGCAGCCCTGGTCCCCTTTGCTAAGATTCCTCAGAAGCTATCCCTGCAAAAATTTTCAAGAAAAAGCATTAGTTCAAGCAATTTCCGGACAAAAGAAAACCATAAAGTCAGTAGCATTTAAATTTTGAAAAAGTGTCAAGTTATAAGCATTAGAAAGAGGGTTTGAGGGGAAATTAATTTAAATCAAGCCTATAAAGCCCCTCTCCCTCCATTTGATCATCATTTGCCTCAAAGCAATAGTGAAAAGTGATTTGGAAAGAAATTGGGTGAAATTGCAGACAAAGCCCGCGTGCAACGCATCTAGACCTGTGCGCGACGTATTGGGAAGGCGCGACGTGTCAAGGGGGTCATAGTAGTTAGAAAAAAGCACTGGCGCGACGTGTTGGGCACGCGCAACCCATCCAGACCTGCACGCGACCCGTTGGGAATTCACCTACAGCAAATTGCCTACACACTTCAAAATGACCCCAAATCTCCTCAAGTTTGTAGGTAGGCCTCTAATCATCAATGTTTCTTGCTTGCTAAAGCAAAATGATCATGGAAAATGTGTATAAATGCCATCAAGTTGAAATGGGAAATTCATGTGTATTTAGCTTAAAAATGTCAAAGTGCAAGTAAAGCCAGGGTTTTGTTTTGCTGTTTTCAAGGTCATCCTTTTCACTCCCATTTTTTCCCACATCTCATTACCACTCCCCTTTTCAGTTTAACCTAATCTCCCTAACAAAAATATCCAAAGCCCTAAAACCCTACCCCTATCCCTAAATTTCAATAACATAGCCCTATGTTATGATTCCTTCCCTAAATTCCCTTTTTCATATATTTTCCTTCAGCTCCCTCAAAAGGTCCCTTCCCTAACATCTCCCTTGTGTTATTTGTCCCCTTGAAGCAGCGTTTCAACAGTTAAAACAGCAAGTCATTTGAGCAGAAGCAGCAGTACATTTCAGCCACTTTTCTCTTGAAACCATGTCAGAAACCGAAACCGACTATGAGCAAAGTGATGACCGTGAGTCAACACCAGAGGTTGAGGTACAAAGGAGGAGGGGTGGTAAGGGTGGTCACCATGTGAGAGAGGAGCCCACCCCTTTGACCTATTTGCAGGCTTGTCCACTTGCAGTCACATGTTTCCGCTATCAATCATGTTATGAATTTTGCGAGAGGATTTCTCAAATTCAGCATCACAGGGAATTGGTCTGCTTGTTTGCTTTGCATTTGCATGACGGGCATGTAAATCTTGCAGGAGTGGATTTTACATTGACACCTGATATGGTTGCTCAAGCAACAAGGATACCTAATGTTGGAGAAGAGTGGAACAAGCGCAAACTATTGGACATATTTCAGTATGAGCCCTACATTAAACCTGAATATATGAGGCACATGACTGGTGTATTTCCTTTAAGATTTTTGAGGGATGAGTATGTTCCCTTGATGAGGCTCATCATGTGCTATTTCACCTGTGAGGGTAGATTTTCACGTTTGTTTTCATACCATATTCACTTGTTGATGCATTTCACACGGGTACGGATGATGAACATACCATTTTTCATGTGCCGGAATATTGAGAAGATGGTGTCATTGGTGCAGAGAAAGAGTCCAACACAGCAACATAGGAGCATTTACCATTATGCTTTGATCAAGATTGTGGTCATGCATCAGTTGGCCCAACAGGGTATTCCATGGGAGGATTTCATCTCCCGAGATTTCTTCACAGCACCACCACCACTCCTGGAGGTTGTTTATGAGGAGGGAGGACCTTCATAGCAGCATGATATCCC
>APFE031718373.1:52005-89277 GCA_000404065.3 Pinus taeda | reverse complement strand
AGAGAAAAAGCAGATCGCTCTGATACCACTGATCCAGACTTAAACAGGAACGCAACAAATTACAGAGATAACCATATAAACAAAGATGCAGCGGAAATAATACTTCATTTCATTAATGAAAATACTGAAATATGCTTACAACCAGAAATGGAAATAAACCAGCTAGGGCGATGGTAATTTATCTCTTAGAAGAGATGTGTGGCTACATGCCTTTGAACTATGTTACAATGAGGCTCGAAGGCCTATTTATTGTTGAGAAACAATGGAAAACCCTTCACATTTCAAAACCTAATCCTAGAAGATGAAACGCCAAATTGTGGGCCCCGTTTTTGGGTAAGTTGGTACATCAACTTCCCGGGGTCGCGAATTGGTCGTATTATCTCCGTTTGACGCGCATGATAGCTCGTTCGCAAGATCTCTCCGAGGACTACGACGGAAAAGACGATTTTTAGACAGAAAACTCGTTGGCGGTAGATTTCCCAAAAAAACGTCGTTTAGGGCCTCAAAACGGCTCCGGAAGTTTAGGACCCGAAAAAACTTCTAAAAATAGTAAACTGTGCTATAATTAAGGAAACTGAAAAAACTGAAAGAAGCACTAGAGGGGATCCAAGTGGAATTAGCGGGTGGCCACCAATATCCACCTGGATCACATGGACTGATGTTGCTCTTCCCAAAGTTGTAGTTCTTGGATAGATCTTTCTAACGAGATATTGTACGCGTCAAACGGAGATCATATGCTAAAGTTACGACCCCGGGAAGTTGATGTAACCAACTTACCCCCAAACGGGGCCCACAGTTTGGCGTTTCATCTTCTAGGGTTAGGTTTTTGGATGTTTATGGTTTTCCATTGTTTCTCAACAATAAATAGGCCTTTGAGCCTCATTGTAATACAGTTCAGAGGCATGTAGCCACCACATCTCTTCTCAGAGATAAGCTACTATCGCCCTAGCTGTTTATTTCCATTTTATGTTTGTAAGCATATCTCAGTATTTTACATTAATGAAATGAAGTATTATTTCCGTTGCATCTTTGTGTTTATGGTTATCTCTGTAATTTGTTGTGTTCCTATTTAAATCCGAATCATCCCAGACACTCTTTCTGATAATGGAATCATATTCCTTTACCATGGCATCAACCCACACTGGTTGCTACACTGCTTCCTCGAATGCAGATGACTCAATCTCTACACTCTCGCTCATCAGAGCCATGTAGCCAGTGTACCAATCTGGTGATCTCCTCTTTCTGCGTTGTGATGTGGGTGCTCCCACATTCTCTCTAACTTCATGCATCAATATGCCATCCTCTCCGGTGCACTTCATTCCATATCTGGAAGCCTTTGCATGAGTGGGTGCTTCCACTCTCCGCTCCTCTACATGTGGCTGCTCCACATCATCCCGAGGTTCTTCCTTTGGAGCAAAAAGCTCCTCATCTCCATGCAACTGAAGCTCCCTCTCAAGGGAACATCTCATGGCCTTCTCTTCATCGAATTTCACATCTTTACGAACCACTGTCATCCTGTGAGATGGAAGGTACACCCCGATAGTTGCAAGGTGTATAGTGTACCCCACAAATATGCCCAACTCAGCTGTTGGTTCTAGCTTTTTCCTTGCATCCTTGGTAACATGAAAGTAACCTGATGAACCAAAGATTCTGAAGTGTGCCACATCTGGTTTCTTACCTGAAAAATCTTCTTCTGGTGTACTCATCCCAAGAATCTTATGAGGAATCTTGTTATGAACATATATAGTTGTGTTGCATGCTTCATCCCACAAGTGTAGTGGTAGGCCCTGATCATGTAACATTGCTCGTGCAACTCCCACAATACTTTTGTTCTTCCTTTCAGCCACCCCATTTTGTTGTGGGTTATGGGGTGTTATTAAGTCCCGTTGAATGCCTTCTGATGCACATAAGTTATTGAATTCATTCAACACATATTCTCCACTGTTATCGCTCCTGAGAGCCCTCACTTTCTTGCCAATGCCTTTCTCAAGAAGTGCTTTAAATTCACAAAATTTAGAGAACGTCTAATATTTCTTCTACATATAGAAAATACAACACTTACGTGAGAAATCATATACAAATATTACATAATACCTGTGCTTGGCCGTGGAGGCTGTAAAGAACAATCCACACACATATGAGTGAACTCTTTCAAGGAACGCTTGTGCTCGACTATATCTATCATGAAATGTGGCTTTGGTGTACTTCCCCAACGTACATCCTTTGTATGTATCTCTTTTCTCTATTTCACCTTGGGGATTCCTGTAGAAATCTGTTGCATGATCTTCAAAGCTCCATGGTGCAAGTAGCCCAATCTTCTATGCCACAATTCATCGATGTCTCGGCTCTACACCTTCTCCGCTTTTGTGCTCAATGCTGCACAATCTTCTACATCCAATTTGTAGAGGTTCTTCACCCGAACCCCCGTTTGCTTCACTTGTCATGAGGCTATGTGACGAAGGAAAGCCTTCCCTTTGCTAAAATCATAGCCACGGTTCTCCAACATAGCAACTGAAACCAAATTCTTCTTCAGACCCAAAACATACATGGCATCTTTTAATGTGAGAAGAGAACCAAACTCCCTTTGAAAAGTAACAGTACCAATGACGGTCACGCTATACCTTCCATCATCTCCCATTTCAATGTGCATATGGAGGTCCTTCTCCTCCAAGTCACAAAAGAATTCTTTGTGGCCGTTCATATGGAATGAGGCTCCATTATCTAGATACCACACACTTCCCATCATCGACGTCACCATGCAAGCAATGAGGGTGAAATCCAACTCGAATTGTGAAGCAAGAGCTTCACTTGGCGCTCCTCCTGAGGGTTTCTTGCTGGACTTCTTGTGTGGACACTGCCTCCATCCTGTCTTTCCAAGCAATATAGTTCGAACTACCCTTAAGGGCATATTCGAGTCTCAATCTGTAGAACGACATGTTGTTGACTCTAAAGAATGATACTGCAGATTTGATTTCACCTGTAAAAGGCAAACTCATATTCTCCTCTTCTAGAATGACTTTTACTCTGATACCATGTAGAAATTCCTTATAGGTTCAAACTGCTAATTGTAATTTACTAAAACAGTAGACTTGAATCTACTCTACTTGTCAGTGGAAACAATTAACTGATCGAGAAATCACTGAACATACAAGAGAAAGAATTCAATCAACACATTACACAATGATTTCTTGGGGAAAGTCACAACTAAAAACCCCTACTATCTATATTGCATTAGTTAGAAAATATGAGAAGGTTACAATGTTTTGCTCAAGCCCGAGCAATCTCTGCACTATCTCTATCTGTCTCACAACTTCCTAGACAAGCCTAGGCCAATACTTAACCAAATTTTGGCTTGCCCAAGTCCCTATTTCCTTGCGTTGTTTCCTTGGGAATTAGCCCCCTATTAATTAGGGAAATTTCTCAATATGAATTGTGCAATCCTCATAGGCCTTCCTCTGACTGCATGCACCACATGTACAATTCAGATGATTATGCAACTGATAGTACACTACGCTTGAACTCCCATCTCAACTGGGTAACTCTCATATCTGACATGCATGAGTTATTTATGAATGAATCATCAATTAACTGGTTGAACACATGAAGCATCACCCCACTCTCTGACCTCCTACTAGTTCCTCCATCAGTTGGAACTAGTTTAATTGACTTTAACTCAGTTAAACTATATTAATTAATTACAACTCAAAATAAACTCAACTAGGGCTCCTATAAAGTAGGAGACACTCTACATGACTCAAGTTAGACCCTCAACTCGAATTAATTGAGCTAAATAAGTCAAATTAATTTAGTTAACTCGTACAAGTTGCCTTGTGAAGTGGAATTACAATTTTATTCCTAATTTAATTCAAGGACAAAAGTAAATCAAGGTTTTTTTGTTGCATTTTCAACATATATACTCTTGGTTTTATAGTGGCAAGTTATTGGTATATATAGCTCACAGGCTATTGGATATACTCTTGGTGTTATAGTGGCAGCCAATAAGTTTGATCTTGGGCCTCGCCTAGATTATTCCAACAAATTACCAATTTACTATGGTTAAAAAAATTCCACCACATGTGTAGAAATTTGATAGAATTACAACTGCTCAAAAAAGCTAATCTAAAATCAAGAGACACGATACTATTCTACTGCTTTGCGGAAATTAATTCACAATTTAGAACAACATTCACAAACACGCATCAATCACATACACAAGTACAGAGATGTATCTGGGGGAAACCAATGGTAAAAACCCCTTAAGCCCACTTGCATTAATTAGCTGAATAAAGAATCTATTACAATTGCTCGCTCCAACTTTGAGCTCAACCTACGAAAGAATAACTGTTCTCTCTGCTCAATGAGAAGCTCTGACCCAAACTTAGTCAATTTCTGCCCCCACATGAGCGTCTATTTCCTTGCGCAAATCGTGAGGAAATTAGCCCCTATTTTTTAGGGATTTCCTCCAAAATGATTGCGTAATTCCCAAGGATTCATCATTGATTGCATGCAACAACTGTACACTCAAGACTAGTTTACAACTAATGTTACACTGCCTTGGAAACTCCACCATAACTGAGCAATTCAAATTCCTTACATGCATGAGTTATTTTTGGTTGATTGATCAGTTAACTAGATGATCTCCGAGTTAGACAACTGTTCCACTGCACAACTGACCTCAAACTAGTTCTATTAACTATTAGAACTAGATTAACTAAGTACAACTGAAAATAACTGAACTGGATTGCTATCAATTAGCAATCGCACATGCATAATTGAACTCCAAGCCCTCTAACTCGAATTTATTGAGCTAACTGAGTGACAAGAGCCATGCCACCTCAGTTCACTACCTCCAAGTTGTCTGCTGATGTGGAAATTTTGAATTTTCTCAATTTAACTAAGGCTAAGTCAAATTGAGCCTTTCTTGCTACACTTCTCAACAACATGAAAAAACTCGGGATAAATAAATTATTAGATAACAATTAGGAATCCTAACTAACAAAAAAATTATAGTTACAATCCTAACTACCAAACCACACTCAATTGACAACAAAAAGCTGCTATTATTCATAACACCATTACAATAGAAATTCACATGTGCAAAATTGACATACTTTTTGTTTGTTAGTTAGATTTCTAACAATATGATATGATATTAGAAGAGGTTATAATTTTTGTTATTAAAATTATATTTTTAAATGCATAAATAAATTAAAAACTCTAAAAATAATAGAACTCTATGCATTACAGAACTCAAATTTACAATTCTAACCCATCCTAACCAATTTTTTAACTAAAAACCAAAATATTATTATTTGATATTTAAAA
This sequence comes from Pinus taeda, assembly GCA_000404065.3. Lineage (NCBI taxonomy): Eukaryota > Viridiplantae > Streptophyta > Pinopsida > Pinales > Pinaceae > Pinus > Pinus taeda. The sequence continues at coordinate 83,952 of APFE031718373.1, read as the reverse complement.
TAAGATAATGTTCAAAGCTTTTTATGTACAAATTTTTATTGAAGCACCGACTAGGGAATTACAATTTTTTGTTTTCGCCAAATTTCAATGTTAACGTTATAATATACATTCCGTTTGCCAATGGAGTAGAGAAGATGATAAAGAGTTAGAGCGTGGAAAGTAAGGTGGAAATTATTTATTATTGTAAGTGGAGTTGATAGGGTCAAATTAAAGACAAGTGTTAAACTATTTTGCCACCTTGCATGTTTCTCTATGACACATGTTTTCAAAATGTAAATATATTTATATTTAAATAGAAAAGAAAAGGCAAGTAAGCTCATAAATCAAGAATTGTGCTTGCTTCTTATTGCTTGCAGAGAGAAAAAATAAATGATCTCCTTAACCATGGTTATCTTTAATCTAGGTAGAGGAGTTTTTAGTTTTTAACGGTGATTAAAATTTATATATATATATATTAATATAATATTTTTTTTTTAAAATTAAAAAATTAAAGCGATATTTAAAAAAATCTTCCTATTATGGTTAGGATGATTTTATTAAAAAATTAAATTAATATTCTGAAAAACCACTCTTATTATGAAAGACTCTTGATCTAACGTTGATCCGAGAATCTCCATTCATATACTAGTTTGAAATTAATACATAGAGATGTTATAGTGTAATTCGAAAGTTATTTATTCGTTAAAAATAATGGTTTTGATAGGATAATTAATATTTTAGATATATTTATTTTTAAAAATAGTTATAAATCTTAATTATGTTTTATGGGCATTTCAATATTAAGCATATTTAATATTAATAAATTAAAAGTAAGAAAAAGTTTGAAAATTATAATATAAAAAAGTTAATAGGTATAGGTTTTAAGTAATTATTATAGTAATTATCGGTTTGTTTGAAATAAACTATTTTAAAGTATGCACGGATTCAATCCTAAATAGTTATTTCTTTAAATATATAATTAATAATAAAACAAATAAATTAAAAATACATAAAATGTATAATATTATTTATTTTAAAATAATGTTTTTATTTAATATTTTTTTTTGAATTAAAGTTTGATTAAAAATTCATTCTTCCCGATTTATCTAATGTGAGGAAAGCTAAAATATGTTTTTCAAAAATTTATAAAAATTAATTTATTTTTTATTTTTTTTAAAAGTGAGAACCTATCTTAATATAAAAATATAATTATAAAATTATCAATAATAATAATAAAATATATAATAACATTAATTTAATTTTTAAGATTATGATTAAATTAAATATATTTTTAATGATATTGAATTTTTTGAATTAAGGATTTTTTTTTTTTTTTTTTTTTTTTTTGGTTTTAATTTAAATCCATCTTTACGATTTATCTGAATGTGATAAATTTAAAAGATTTTCAATTCAAAATAAATTTGATTGACAAAATATATAGAAATGTACTTATTCTAAATGTATAAAAAAAATTGAAAATCATTAGGGAATTTTCTTCTCTAAAAATTTAAAAAATGACGATTTAAATTTTTAAAACTATAATAAAAATATCATAAAATTGATTTAAAATCTCTTTTTAGATTATTTTTGGAGAAATTTATTACACAATTAAATAATTTTATAACTAACTTGTACATGACTCAAGATTTCTTACTATTATATATAATATTGAAAACCAGTTTACCAAATTCTTTATTTTAATTTTTTTTCCAACTGTCTATATTAATATTTTTAAAACGGTCAATTCTTTATATAAAAATAATTTTAATATGGTCAGATTAACAATGATGTAAAAACTACTGATTACTGGATTACCATTAATATTATATATATCTAAATAATAAATAAATATCTTATAAAATTATAAATTAGCATTTACAACGAGGCAACTGAAAATTCGGTTAATTAACCTTTATAATTTAACAACTCAACTCAAAATTTAGTTAATTAATGTGTTTAGTTTTGACCCCTTCCTTTCCATTTAATTTTGTAAGGATTTTAATATTAATATTTTATTTTATAGGAATTTTATCATGATGGGAGGGAGGAAGAGTGTGGAAATTGAGTGAATTTCAAAAACTCTAGTGCCCGCGAAGAATATGAGGAGGAAAGCGTTTAGACACACCTAAGCAGTCGTGGTCAAAGGGAGGGGAAGAGAGAGAGGGAGGGAGGGTTGAGGTTTCCATATAGATGACGTGGTCAATGAATGAAGTGAATCCTCATACTTTGGCAAAAAAGGAAAGAAAGGGAAAAAGGGCGGAGTAGAGAGCATGGTCCGGTGGCCATGGGGGGGCGGGGAATTTTTGGGGCCAAATATCTGTGATTGAGTTAGTGAATCTCTGTATTGCATGCTCAGCTTTTACTTGCTCTTCTTTTATATATACACCTATACTTTTCCCATCTGCATCTTGGACACGCTTTACTCAAAAATTTGTCTTCCTCCGTACAGTGTAGAATCATGGTTTGAAGACGGAGCGCGAGGGTTTTCGTAGGTTAATAGGGTGAAGTGGGGCGTGCTAGCTTTCAAATATTCCCTTCCCTCGGCTCTCCGTTTCAGGTACCACACGCCCCCCCTTTCATTTTTGTTGTCTTTGGGGTGTTGCTCTTCAGCTGGATTTGGTCTACATTGGAGGGTTTTGGACATAACGGTCTTGGAAGGGTTTAAAAGAGCTGAAATGAAGGCATCAGCATTTGAGGATGGATGACCCGCAGCTCCAGAGGGCGGCAAAGTGTGGTATCTGTGTGTGTTCTTTGGTTCTGTGAGCTCTGGGTTGGAACAGTAAGGTTTAGAGTTGGGAAGGATGGAGTACAACAAAGATGAAGCGTGTAGGGCCAAAGAGATCGCGGAGAAGAAATTTATGGCACAGGACTTGTGCGGGGCTAAGAAATTCGCTGTGAAGGCCCAGCAGCTCTATCCTACGCTGGAAGGTCTTCCCCAGATGATGGCCGTTCTCGACGTCCACATGGCAGCCGAGAAGAAAATCAACGGGCATACCGATTGGTATGGGATTTTGCAGGTTGAGTGGGTTGCCGACGAGGCGCTTATCAAGAAGCAGTACAGAAAGTTGGCCCTAATGCTCCATCCAGATAAAAACAAGTCTGTGGGTGCTGAAGGTGCTTTCAAGCTCATAGGCGAAGCCCACGGCGTGCTCTCTGACAAGGATAAGAGATCCGCTTATGATAAGAAGAGAACCATGCCATCCTTCCAACTGCATCAGAAGATTCCGAAACCCCCGAATGCGGCATCGAACGCTAACAATGGTCATTACAGACATCCTCCTCCTACTCAGCCCAACACGGGCACTGGCGGCCCCTTTCCCGCCACGACCTTCTGGACGTCCTGTCCATTTTGTAAAATGCAGTACGAGTACCCAAGACTTTATGTCAATCATCACCTTCTATGCCCAACATGTCAGAAACCCTTCATGGCCTTTGAAATCAAACCGTTTTCTAGGACTGGAGCGAATGCTGCCGCGCAAAGGCCCACGGGAGCAGCAGCTGCGTTTTCCCATATACCGTCTGGAGGATCTTTTCCAGGTATGTCTAAAGGTGTGCCCTATCCCAATGTTAATTCTTTTGCTCAGAATGCGTTTGCCAAGGGTTCCAACTCGGCTGCCGGTGCCACAAGCGATGTGAAGGCTAAAACTGAGCCTGTCAAGAAAAAAGAAGATACTGCGAAGAAAAGTCAAAATCAACCCAAGACTGAAAAGGTGCGCAGTGCGGATGCTCGTGGCAATGGTAGCAAAGCCAACAACGAGAAGAAGAAGAGGCGGAGAAAAGCGAAGGATAGTGATTCTAATGATGATGACGAAAACGAAGTAGACTACGCTGAAGATGATTTTGAAGCTGAGAAAGTTACGAATAAGGGTGCATCAGACAGCAAGGAGCAGGATGATGAGGCAGAAAATAAGCGGTCGAGGAAGAAGAAGCCGAAGGTTGAAAAAAATGATGCCATGGAAAGTTCCACAAGCAAGAAATCACAGAAGTCTGATACGGTAGATACCGAGGAAGAAGAATCAGCTCAGGATATTAATGTACCTGATGCTGATTTTCATGACTTTGACAAGGATCGAACTGAGAATCATTTTGAAGCGGATCAGGTTTGGGCTATATATGATGATGACGATGGAATGCCGCGCTTTTATGCTCGCATTAAGAATGTTATTTCACGAAGCAAGTTCAAGGTGAAGATTGTTTGGCTGGAGGCCTTCACCAACGAAGAGAAAACTCTCACTAACTGGTTGGATGATGGATTTTACCAGGGTTGTGGGCATTTTAAGCATGGGAAAAGTACCAACAACGACGTGCTAAATGTTTTTTCTCATATTGTTGCATGGGAGAAAGGTATTAAAGGAACTATTAGGATATTTCCCCAGAAGGGTGATGTTTGGGCCTTGTACAGAGAGTGGAATTCTGCTTGGAACGAAGACACTCCTCCAGAAGTTAAACATAAGTATGAAATGGTAGAAATTGCAGATGACTTTGTGGAAGAGGTTGGAGTGAGTGTGGTTCCTCTTGTCAGGGTTGATGGTTTCAAGTCTGTCTATCAGAAGGAGCAGGCGGTTAAATTGATTCCCAGGAAGGAGATTCTTAGATTTTCTCATCAGGTTCCAGCAAAGAGACTTTTGGGCGAAGAAGCCCCAAATTTACCCCATAATTGTTGGGAGCTGGACCCTGCTGCAACTCCTGAAGACGAATGCAAGGCAGCTTGAACGCTTTGCTTTTTAATCAGGACTTCAACCTTTGTGGTTTCGGGGTGTAATTTGGATATGTGGTAAAACAAAATGTACCATACTCTTTTGACTGCCATGCAGTAGGATTAAATCGGGATTCCAAAGCTACGCATGACTTCTTTGGAAGTGTAATTGCATAGCAGGCTGTTAGCATTGGTTACATTGAATGGCCAAGCAGATGCTGGTTGTGCACTAACCTTCTCTACTAGGGTGCAAGTTAAATATAAGGACATTGTTGACTCTCATTTTTGATTGTTACAAACAGGTAATGATAACTGTGCTGGATTATCTAACTTGCTGCAAAAAGCTTAGGGACAGATAGGAGGATGACTATGCCAATTTCTTTGTACCTTATCTTTAGTTGATGTGAAAAATTTCTTGAAATCATCTGAATATTTTGCTTACTACTGTGTTCTGCTAGTCTCCATGTTGGGTTAAGTTGATCTGGAAATCCCTTTTTATTTTGTTGTTCAAACAATGGATTGCCATACAAATGATTTTCCTGGATTGATCCTTATTAAGTGCAGGGTCAATGCTTACCGGCATGTTTGTAGGTTCTCTTCATGAACAATTTAAAATGTGGCATCCATTTTGTGAGTTGGCAATGGGCATAATAATTTTCTTGAACTTTAGAAGACATCATCTGAATATGTTTTTTTTGTTTTCAAGGGAGGATATCCTGGTCTTTGATTCACTGTTAAGAAAATTGCAATGCCTGATAGACCGTCTGCTAGAAGTGCGATTCTTTAATTCTGTAGAATCTGCTGATTAATGAAACATGATATATTAATAAAATTTATCTTCTTAATTGGTTGTCTGAATGATTTTCTTATTGTTCGATGAATTTGTTATCAGTTGAAAATAGTGCTCAAATATACACCTTGCCATTTTAATCTGCTAAAGGTTACTGCAGTAAAGATAAAATTGGTTTCAAGTTTCAACCAGGGTATGCTACAGTAAAAAAATATTATTTGGCTTTTAGTGCTGTGTTTTTCTGATTCTGTATTAAAATGAGAAAATGACTACCAAATCAGTCAATGGTTCTGTTTCTGAAGATGGATTTCAAACTAGGGTTAAAAACTGTAGTTGTTTTCTCATTGTTTATGTCAGATGCTTTTTGTGGGCGCTTAGCATTCAGATTTAGCTGTAAGAATGACTGCCTTACAAGGTTAATTTATTTATAATTTTTAATTATAAAAACCATGAAATACCTATCCCAGGGCAACTCACTAGGTACTTTCCTTCATTCTGAAGATGGTATGTAGTGTAAACTTGATTCCTAAGGGATCTACAACAATATAAACATTAAGAGCTCAGCATGGTGCTTGACAGAATTGATCCTGGGTGGGAAGGATAACGCCCCTCTCAGCTGCCAGGCTAGACCCAGTTGACTACATTTTTTTTGAATATGTATCTGGGGAAACTCCTGATCATTTTCCCTCATTCTGAGGATGGTACATAGTGTAAACCAGATCTTTTAGGGCTCAAGGCCATTAGAGACAATAGAACCCATGTTGAAAAGATAACCACCATTCCTCCCAACCTCTGCTGTGCTTGACTCAAATGGGCCTTCTCACGAGGAATTGTAAAATTATTAAAATTATCGAAATGATATAACACTTGATATTTGAGGTTCACTGTAATGATTTTATCATAGGAAAATCGTGACCATGCTGTATGCTATATAACTGGTTTACGGGTTGAAGCGTCTCACAATGTTTTGAGATTGTTACCGGTAGCTGATCATATCTGATTGTATGCTGCTGTTTGTTGTGCAATATTTGCAAATTTTGAGTTTTTCAACGAGATTAAGGTGCCACTAGACTCTTAGCAGCTTCTTCTTTTATTTTGGTTAACTGTAAAATGTTTTTATCTTTGACAAAGTTGTTTTGTAGCAGGAAATGGCAGGAAAACAGTTCACAGACTGATTGACCTTAGATTGAAAAAGGAGCAGTTTGGGATGGCAGCAGACCTTTTTTTCCTCAGTAAAGTTTTTTTTTATTAAGTTGCAATCCCCATTTTCGGGGTTCCACTTTCAGCTGTACAGAGCGTTCAAAAACTTCAGTTACGATTTGTTTCAGCTGTACAGAGCTTTCAAAAACTTCAGTTACGATTTGTTCCAAAGTTCAAGTAACTGCTTTATACTGGGAGTCAAATAGACTTTTATTGTTATTTTGAGCCTAATATTGATATATCTGTTGGCTGGACAGCCTCATATTCAGTTTGCTTATTAAATGAAGAAACTGTTTTAGTATAAACAAGACATAAAGGTTCTTTACCACAGAGTCCAGACGAGTTGATCCAAAACGATTTCAGCATCGTCGATTGGCTATATAGAAAGATTGGGCTTGTTTACACAGGCTGCTGTTGGTGACCTGGGCTTCCTATGAATACTTGATGCAGAACATGGTTTTCCATAAGTATGTCCAGTTGTCCGCCCAATATATTTTCTGATATTGTCACGGCCTCTGAATTCTTGTGTATTGCATATTTAGTTTGAATGATTGCATCCTCGACGTGTTTCCTGCCAGCTCCAAATTTTCTTTCAGCTGTCTAATAGTCGTTGTTTCTTTCATTGTTTCATAGGGACATGTTCCCCAGGGTGGGAGCATGCTCCCCACATTCTCCACACTCCCGCACTCCTGCGATAAGGGGATGCCTAGGGAAACGTTTACTCATGTCCCCTTTTTGGGGCAGCTTGGGGAGACGCAGTGGGAAATGTTCCCTAGGTTTAGGGGGGTGTGTTTTTCCCAAAAGGTTGCTTGTAAATGCCCCGCTCTCAAAAAGGGCTGGGCTGGGCTTCCCTCTTAAATTTTGCTTGAAGCGGCATTTTATGAATGAGAAAGCCTAATATTCAACCCTAGGTACCTACTAATGCAATGTAATTAATGGTAATGCTAAATTCTTAAAGTAAAAGTGACACTCCTTTATCTTAAATTTTTAACATTACCGTTAATTGACTCGGGATGTTTGAGAGTGGTTCCAAACTCAATGGATTTCATGATTTCATATGGCGAAAGTAGAATTTTAGATCCCACTCAAAATCCAACAGACTTGTAGTTTTCAGGATTTCAAGGTTGGAGGATTAGAACGTTTCCATTGGATTCTATCATGTATGAGGATATAGAACTAGCATTTAATCAAGATCACTAGTTAAATTTCACCTATCACTCAAACAAAATTTCGATTTGACAGCAATGCTGAGAGGGTGATTGTGATGATGAGAATTCCAATATAGCGATATTGATGATGATAATTCAACCCTAGGTACCTACTAATGCAATGTAATTAATGGTAATGTTAAATTCTTAAAGTAAAAGTGACACTCCTTTATCTTAAATTTTTAACATTACCGTTAATTGACTCGGGATGTTTGAGAGTGGTTGCAAACTCAATGGATTTCATGATTTCATATGGCGAAAGTAGAATTTTAGATCCCACTCAAAATCCAACAGACTTGTAGTTTTCAGGATTTCAAGGTTGGAGGATTAGAACGTTTCCATTGGATTCTATCATGTATGAGGATATGGAACTAGCATTTAATCAAGATCACTAGTTAAATTTCACCTATCACTCAAACAAAATTTCGATTTGACAGCAATGCTGAGAGGGTGATTGTGATGATGAGAATTCCAATATAGCGATATTGATGATGATAATTCCAATATAGGCCATGATTTTGATGATATGTAGGTATTTGCTGGAACATGAATTTTTTTTTTTTGGACTTGTAGAGGCCATCTAGAGCCTCTTTGTTAATGTAGTTTTGGTTTAAACATGGATTGCAGTCAGTGCTATTTTGGTTATATGAACTCTTGCTATATATATGTGAAAATTTACATATTTGTATATAATGGTTTGTATTCATATGGATGCATATGAATATTTATGTATTGTTTTCAAAATTTGAATGTTTATATATTTTTTGGTCGATCAGTTTTCTAGTTCCATTTTTCTCAGTTTCCAGTTTTGGCGTTACTGGTTCGATGACTGGTCCAGTTTTGATATCAATAGTTCATTGTTCATTTTCAGTTTTAACTTCTGAGCCTTTATCCAAAACACTGATGACTGTATCAATCAATGCATTTCATTTTTGAATTTGAATTTGAATGATGTTTAAACACTGATGACTGTATCAATCAATGCATTTCATTTTTGAATTTGAATTTGAATGATGTTTACAATGTGCGTGCTCACCTCCCCTAAAAGTTTGGGGTGCTCCCATGCACCCCCTGTGTGTCTCCCTCTTCCCGCATCCCCCCATCCTCGAAACTTGGTGGAACTTTGGTTTCTTTTCCATCTCCAACCCGCGGACTCCTATTCCACCCATGGCCTGGTTGACTTATTTGCCAGTATAAACACATTCCACCAAGGTATTGATAGGACTGGATCTTCAAGCTCTCTTCTTCCAAGGGATCGATTTTCCTCTACAATCCTTCTATAGGAGTTGCCACTCTCTCAAGAATACGAGTCACCACCACTGTAATCCCTTGATGTCTCATTGCTTCTGCAGCTGTTTGGTCGGTGAGTTATTTTTGTAGCTTGATTATCTCTCAGTGCTTCAATACTGGTTGAAAGTAGCCATTTTTGTGGTAGAAATTGGGATTCTCGGTACTTTGTTGGGCTTTGAGAGTCTCTGCTGCTATGAGTGTTCTTCCTTCATTTCCGTGTCATCGCAAAGCTAGTTGCACAGGCTTCCTTGGCCTATGTTACCAGTTGCCTAAACCATCCTGAATAGCACTGCTTCTATCCTGGTTGAGTGGCAATTTTCAAGGTGTGGCAGGTGGGAATTGGTCCTCTGCTTTGTTTGGCGTTGAGAGACACTGCTTCTGTGGCTCTTTTTCCATCGCTTCTTTGTCATCTAGGCCTCTGCCACGTACGAGGGACGGTGTTTTCAATGTCTTTATCGACCGAGTCAGCGGGAGAGGAATGAGCCTGCCTTTGACCCCCACGAATGAAGCAGAGTATTTAAACTTCAGGTAAATTAACGTAACTCTTAACTACGATGGACAAAAGAATTTAACATGTACAAGGGTAGCAGTTCAGGGCTTCTTTAGCGAGTTGAGCTAAAAAAATTCGCTGACTTCAGCCTGTCATTTCCGTTCTTTCTTAATCCCATGAAGAAAAGTTAATTTCTGTGCAAGGTTACATGACTTGTGCGTGTGGCAGCCCCGTCCTGAATTTAAGAATATATATATAATATATATATTGGAAATTTGGCAAAAATTCAGGAAACTGAGAATTGTACATTTTAGCTAGCTATGATTAAATGATGTCACATTCTAAAAGAAATAAAATTTTAGTTATTGAAAGTTCGAAACTATTCAACTAATATATATTTGCTGGAGTATCCTTCATGTTAACAGCATCAAAATGACTTTCTTTTGCTCTAAATATATATTTCTTTTGCTCTAAATATATATTTCTTTTGATTACCAAGAGGCTTTATGGTTTTCTTGTTTGAGAAGGTATGTATTAAAAATAATTTACAACTACCATTTCCGGTGTATTCTATTTGTTTTTTTTCTTTTGCTTAGAACATGGCATCCATCTCTGACAACAGCAGAGCATCTGTATGTATCAAAGATAATTTCTAAGTACCATTTCCGGTGTATTCTCTTTTTTTTTTTTTAATATTTTTTTTCGTCTTTTTTATTTAATTTGTTTTTAATTTTGCTTGGAACATGGTATCCAGCTCTGACAACAAGCAGAACCACTGTTTTTTGGTTAGAAGTGACTCTCTCAAATATATTACCTTAAGGCAAATCTGTGTTCAACATGCATATAAGCTTTGGCAATGTGATTCTGTGTTTGTTTCTATGCCTATAAATTCGTTGAGGGCATTCTGTGTTCATTTTAAACTCGGGGTAAATTTGTGTTAGTTCATAACTTTTATGCCTATAATTTCATCAAGGTGTTTCTGTGTTTGAATTTATCGAGTGTTCCGTCTATATAAGGCTGTAACTCCTTTCAGCATTCTATGATTTTTTAAATTAAGGGCATCGAACAGTAACCGCAACGACAAATTATTAAAATTTATCGATCCCAAATTTTATTAATTTTGGTAACAGTGGTTTTGCCCAGAAAAGGCTCTCCACTTTTGCCTTTGGTAGAGACCGAAAGTGAACTGAGAATCGACATTGATTTTTTCATTTAAGACATTTGCCTTTCTAGAGTCTTTTCAGTAGCGAAAACTGTGACGCTGATTCCTCTGGCTTTAGATAGCGTCGTTTCGTAGAGAGAGAGAGAATCGAAAAGAGGGAAAAGAAGAGAACTCCGATAGCCTCCAGGGAGGCTATGTAGTACACCCAATCCCCTTCCCATTTTTAGGGTCTTTTCACTAGCGGAAATTGTGAAGATGTTTTACTGCCCCTTTTTATCATAAAGGACACCTCTCACATTAGATTGCATCCTTTTGTAGTGAGGTAATAAAATAAAACGAGAACGGTAACTCTGCTGCGGGGAGGCAATGTAACACGTCCATTCCCCTTTCCTTCCAATTTAAAAAAAAAATTAATTGTTACAAGCGGTTCCTGATGGTGTTCGGAAACCATTGCCAGTGGTAGGAAAGGTTTCTGAGCTTTTAGTAATGGATGTGGAAGTGGAAAATAGATCCAGCGCGGAAAACTGTTGAGCTTGGACATTTCGGTGTGTATTAACAAATCTCGCTTCTGATCTGCAGTAAAACCTGGTTGGTGGTGAAGCCAGTAAGAGGGATTCTAAATTCTCGACTCTTTCGTTGTGAGATTTCCAAGAAATTTGTCACCTTGTTTGAAGATGCATGCGCTGAGCGGTTAAATTGCTCGAAAATGCCCCACTTACTAGCGTGATTTTCGATTTTCCAGGTGATTTTTCAGCCATATTGTGACCGGAAATCTGAAATTGCAATTCCTACCACATTAAAAATGCAATTTCATCAATTTATACATACAACTTAATCAATTCCTGCACGTAACATAAAAGGTTTTACGGTTCGATTCGGATTCAACAACGAATCTCTTGGGAATCTCAAATTGTGATTCCAAGGAAGGTGGGGTGTTTTAATTAATGTTTAGGCAACGCCGATTCTAGATCTTGAAGCGTTCCCTGAATTGAATTTTGTCGAGATTGCTAATAAATCTGACCCATGCCACCATACTCTTATACTGAAGGATCTTTGTTTTTCTTCTTTGGAAGATCAAACTTAAGATTCACCTTCAAAGATTGCCTCTTTCAATTCCATATGCAGCAATGTTTAACAGTGTTGCAAACATCCTAAAAACAACCTGGTAACAACCTGATTTTATTGTGAAATCACAATTTTTTGGCCTAGCTGATGTTTGTCAATATTTTGGTTTTCTGGACTCTTGCTGATCTTTTGCTGATGCTGATGTCGATGCCGATGTTTGCAACATTGACATTTATACTCCAGTAGTCCACCCCTCTTCTCAATGCTTATGGGTTCCTCCTGGACTTATGCCGATTGCAAATTCCGGGATATTTCTGGAATTTGCAATCAATAAAAGGATTCCCATGGGTACAACCAGTATTAACCTCTCTCCTGACTATCAGATTCTGAGATATTCTTGGAATCTACAATCATCATAAGATGCCAATGTGTTCACAACCCTAGAGTTTAGACAACTAGGGACCCATTAGTCCCTTACAACCCTTCCACTGCTTACTGTTTTTAGATTGCTTGTGCACAATTATCAAAGTTTATTTTGACTAGCCTTGGGTGACAATGTTTGTAGTGAGTTTTATTTTGGCTGTAGTCTAAACAGACTGCTTTTTTGCCCTGAAAATCATGGAAATTCTGGCAAGATTTTGATAAAATCTGGCAGGGATTTTTGTAAATCCAAGTGACAGCGCTCAAACTTAAAGATTTTGGGCATGTAAGAGGTTTTTGATGGTGCTGAGTCCATTTCCACCACCAAAGACATTATTCAAACGCTGGTACTGCAATTTTTTTGCCTGGATTCCGGCCACTTTTGACCATCCGGACAATTCCTCTTCTTTGGTATCTTTCTTTATTTTGAACCATCCTTCCATGGGGGACGATCGTTGAAGGGAGCTTTAAGTTCTCTGAAGGGCTTCCCTTTTATCGTGGAGATGTCATCGGATTTGGGCATGAGTTATGTTGAATAGTATTTGAAACTTGGATATTTTTGTTTCAGGGATGAACTACTTAATATAATAAAAAGCAAAGCTGTTTCGATATTCGTCGAAGTTTGAAAACTAATCATTGCTTTGTGCAACTTTACACAATCCATGTCAACAGAGAATACCTTGTTGGTATGCTTTTTTGAGCTGCTAACATTTTTGTCAATATAGGAATCATAGTCATTGATATGTATTATTGGTCTAGCGGGGTAAATAAATTTAAATAGTGATTTGTAATCATTATACTCTGGCTCAGTTTGAGCCATGAGTTGTTACAGAAGTCCCATTAATTAATCTATTTGTTTTGACTTATCCTTATTTAGTGGAGTAAAAACCACGGAATTCGATGTTTTTAGTAAAAGATTGCTTTATAATAATAGTTTCTTTCTTGGATTTTGGTTTTTAAAATTTTTCAACCCTTTTAGTTTGATTATTAAGCACAAAATATCATTCCTTCAACCAAATTTTATAGCTTCAACTCATGTCTGCTTGGTATTCAATTCAATAATAATTCATTCTTGTTGACAAGTATTCTAAATATATGGCGGGTTGTTTCGTTTTTAGAAATCTGTTTTAATTTAAAGCTTATGATTTTGGTTTTTAAACTTTTTCAACCCTTTTAGTTTGATTATTAAGCACAAAATAGCATTCCCTCAACCAAATTTTATAGCTTCAACTCATGTCTGCTTGGTATTCAATTCAATAATAATTCATTCTTGTTGACAAGTATTCTAAATATCTAGCGGGTTGTTTCGTTTTTAGAAATCTGTTTTAATTTAAAACTTATGATTTTTTTTTTTTGGTTTTTGTTCTGTTTCTGTGAATCTGTATTAAATTTATTATCATACCTATGGGATGTTTGATTTTTTGCTCATCTCCACAATACGTCACTTTTGATCTTCAACAGGGTGTACGGCATTATTGTGGATAAGATAACATCTAGGGCGGGGGAAGGGGAGAGGGGGAGGACGTCATTATGGGGAATTTAAGTAATTACCCTTCCATTTGGAAGTGCTTGAAGTATGGAATCTACTATATCCTCTACTAATCACTCTTTATTTTCCACAAAACATTACTCTTGGTATTCAGCAGTGTACTTCTATTGATAATATGATAGTTTAATATTTTCACCATTTGGCTTTGGTGCAGGTTTTGTTGGGGGGAGGGGGTCATTATGGGGAATTTAATTAATTACCCTTCCATTTGAAAGTGCTTAATTGCACGACATTTCACAAAACATCCCTCTTGGTGTTCAATAAGGTGGAGTACACTATTGTTGATAACATAATATCAGAATGTTGTTAGTGTTTACATTTGTCTCAAGCCCTTTTTGAAATGATTTGAAATTTATTGTGTTGCACCCTTTCCATTTGGAGGTTTGATTGCTCTTTCGTTCCCCCAAACATCATTTTTCTGATTTAAGGTTTGGTGCAATATTATTGATAAGATAATATTTACAGATTTCTAGCGTTTGGATTTGTCCCAAGTTCTTTTGAAACATTATTCTCCTGTTTCTCTTTATTTTCCATGACATTATTTTATATTTCTATTTACAAGTCTAATGTGTCATTTTAGGGCACTGTTTTCTTGTTTCATTATATGAAAAGCTTGATCAAAGAAGTTGCTAAACCTTATCACTGATTTCAAAATAGTATCATGAATGGTAAACTCAGACATGAGAATTACAAAACAAGTTGTATGTTGATTAAAATTCACTCTTACCTGTGAGCAAGTTTTTTTATAGTTGTACATATTGAAAATCACTTTTATTCGCAAATTGTTGTAACTTGATTGAAAATCAATCTTAATTGTGAGAGTTTGTTTTCTATGGTTAGATATATTGCAAATCACTGCCACTCACAAGTAAGTTCGTGTTTTTTGTTAGTTTCCTTTCTTGCTTGACTACTTGAAAATTTCGATCAAAGTTGTAAACCTTGTTATCGATTTCCAAAGTATCATGAAAGGTAAACTCGAGCATCAGGATAAAAGCAAGTGCAGCTTTTTGTTGGTCCATTAATGATAAAAAAACCACCAATTTTAGAACGAAATTACCTTACCATATGCTTGCAGGCATTCCAGTGGCTATAAACTGTATGTATGAGGCTTCTAGCCTCTGTAGAAAATATATATTTACTCGTATATTTTTATCACCTGAACTATTTATCATACAAAAATTTCCCTCGAGACTATATCAGTGTTTTTAACCAAACTTTACAATATTTCTGTTACACATTCCCATACATACTCCTAATGCTGCATATATGGCCTCAAAATTTACCAAAAGACCACAGAAATCTATTTGAAGAAAACATTATTTAGGGTCAAAGGTCATAAATATATTCTGATTGCTGGCCTTCTTCAATTTCCATGACTTTTCATGTACCGCTGTCCAGATCCAAATCAGCTTTTTGGTGAGAAGATCTGCTTCTTGAATTCTGGTCCTATATAAATATTGAAAAGAAGTATGTGTAAAAGTAGTAATATGAAGCAAAATCTGTTGACAGAGAGGCAGTAGATTGTAGTTGTTTGGTGTAACTGTGCCTTTCATCCAATTGATGACAACCTGTGAGTTCCCTTAGAGATGTAAAGAGGAGATCCCCCATGTTCCTTTCTGAGTTGGATTAGCAGTTTTAGAGCAAACAATTTAGCAAATCATTTGCAGCAAGACCTATATTGGCAAAGAAGGATATATCGTGGGCCACTGATAAATAAATAATTCCCGTGCCACGGATAGATGGGAATCCTTGGGCAGCCCTGTCAAAAGGGCCCAAGGTGAGTCAGTTTGAAATATTGTGGTGTCAAGAACAGGAGGATTTTGGATTTTGTGAACATCTAATAAGTTCACTACGGCCAGACTTTGAAGCACTATTTTTATGAAAGAAGGTGCAATGGTGCAGATTGTTGTTGGATGTTGATTGAAAATCACTCACTGGCAAGTAAGTTTGTTTTCTATAATTAAGCATATTAAAAATCACTTCTAGCTACAAATACGTTTGTTTTCTATAATTAAACAGAAAAAGGCTCTTAAAACAATGAACTATTAGTTTAATTTTAATTTTAGTTATCAAAAATATTGGGAGTATATAAATTTATATGATAAGTGGTTGTTGTTTGATCTATTATGTAATAGATGAGAATTAAAAAATTCTTATCATTTTTAATGTTCCTAAGCTCAATACAACTATTTTGTAATATTACATCATTTGTGCAATCATTGGTTAGAAAAATACTTTTAATTCTATGAAAGGTTGTATTTTAAAACTAACTGCACAAGCATTTATAATCTATATGAAAGATTGTATTTTAAAACTAATTGCATAAGCATTTATAATCTATATTAAGTAGATCATATAACGTGAGGCCTGATGTCATAAAGTATGACTTTGCTTCGAACATTGACAACTTCTATAACTATGTAAAAAAGATGTAAAATGCTGATGTACAAAAAATGTAATGTGTTGAAACCATCGAATAGACTTGACAAGGGTGTTGGCCATTTAAATTTGGTGAACTTTCTGATCCATATTAAAGATGTCTCCTCACACTAGTTTCTAGTATGTAATAATTGTGCATGTTTGAAAAAGGTAGATAGCATTCTTGCCATTATAGATGGTTGTTATTAAGAAAAACATTAAAGATTTCACATAATTGGATGTGATAATTAAGGAAGTCAATAAATAAGATTTATTATATTTACAAATTTAAGGAAGTTAATAAATAAGATTTATTATATTTACAAAATTAACCTAGTGTAGTAATTTATTTATTAGTTTGTCTTTGAGATAAATCAGTAGTTTTTTCTTGGTTTCAATTTAAGAGATTTAAGTATTAATTATGAAGTTAATTTTGGTTTCAATTTAACAGATTTAAGTATTAATTATGAAGTTAATTTTTTTTAATGAATAATGTTGGTATAATTTTTTAATTGACATGAATTTTTTTTGCATGAATGTTTATTAATGATATGAATAATCTCAAATTTTTCATATATAGTGATCATAACTAAGATGATAATTTCAAATGCAATGACTACGATTAATTTTGGATTTTCTATATAATGATCATGGTTAATATTGGATTTCATATGTAGTGATGACGATCAATATTGGTGCACAAGCTTCCACAAGCTTTACATGATTTGGAAATGACCTTTCATATTTTACAGGTGGCATAGTGTCCAGTGCAAACATAAGTTTGTTTAGTGCACCGATTGCACTTTACATTTTTCCTTTGCATGGTTTACATACCTTATGAAGGGACAAGCTTGTTTTGTTGAGCAATTGTGTGTTTTAGATGTCTTTTGCAATGCCTTTATGTCTCGTGAAACCACAAGATTGTATTGTTGGCCAATTGCAACCGATATATCCTTTGTGATACTTTTATATTGTTTTTGGTCATCATTGTGGAATTGCTTCAAAACACACACACACATATATATATTTCTCTTTCAGTGTAAATAATTATTCCTCTTGAAAATGCTTCTTAACTCAATAGAAGCATGACAATTACATTGAAGAGCTTAGGGACCACAAGCAAATCAGCCCTTAGGAGGCGAATCTTTAAAAACAAGAAGCACTTCAGTACAGTGAGGCTACCACAACAAGAGACCATTATTTTACCAAAACTCATCTTATATTGAGTTTATGTGGTTAAAAAATGTAATTATAGATTGTTGCCTAAGTAGTCAAGAAACTAAGAAAATTGACTTGTAGGTTGCTTTAATAAATTTCCAAAGAGCTCCAAAATTTCTAGAAACTCCATGAAAACCATGAAATAATATCACAAAGTGCTGAAATCATGGTATGAATTGTTTTCTTCAACAGTATACAAGTTACAAACACTTCCTCACAAGGTACAAGAATCACTATCTTGAAACCTTGTCCCTCAACAAATAAATCAGAACTTCTTCAAGATTTTAAAGTCATATTGCATATTGATATGTCTACAACAGAGATGAAGTAACCGTGACTTCAAAAAGTCTCAAAGAATTTGAGTTGCTTTATTGCACAAGGGTGTGCAAAACTTCTAGTTTGGTGGGTGCGGTGAGGGATGATGGGCCCATTCTATATACATTTAATATGTTTGTCCCTTAGACAAGAACTTCATGAGAAACACTCATGCTTTTTGATGTCTAATATGAATTATGCTTGTTTGATTTATATTGTTTACATAAGTCAAGTTGGAATGTGATTTATACTTGATTTGAGTGATTTTGATGGTTGTTTCACATGTCATATATGAATTTGAATGTGATCCCAAAAGGAAAACTGCACAAAATCAGATCACCAAGATAAGAATTGATCCCCCTAATTCCTAGCTCTAAAGAAACATGATAGATGTTGAGTCTTTTAATGGATCTCATCCCTTTACCTTCTTAGAAGTTGCTAGTAGTTAGAGGTAGCATTAAATGGTCCAAGCAATAATATTCTCAACCAGTGGAGGAAAATTGAATTATTTAAGGGGGGACCAAATCCAACAGCAAAGGTTGTGTAATTATAGAAGATTTTGGGCTAGCCTCCATCAATCAAGGAATTAATTGGAAAGCTTGGATAGGATATTTTTAAAGTATAAGAAGAAGCATAATTGATAGGTTATGCTATTCTCCTTTAGAGGATTGTCATTCACTTATTTGCTACTTTAAAATTATAAATTCCAATGTGGAAGCAACACAAATTTTTGGTTCAAAGTCATTATTGTAAATAGTGTTTGAGGGATTCACCCTATTGCTTGTTTTGGGGTTTGGATACACTTTGAAGTTGCAATGGATATTGAATCCCCTCAACATATAGAGTAGATGGCTATTTTTTTAAGAGCTATAATTATCATTATTATTATTATTATTATTATTTATTTTATTTTAAAGGCAACCATGGTTCGCAGTCACTGAGTGGCTGCTACGTCCATGAGAAATAACCCATGCATATCCATCCAACGACGACCTAATATGTTGGGCCTAACCCCAAGGGAATTGGGGAGATTTGATCTCGTGACCTCCCAATAGGCAAGGTACTTAGCAAAGAGAGCTCGACCAATTGAGCTAACCCTTGGGGTTGAGCTATAATTATTTATTTATTTTTAATTTGCATTTTTGTTCCTTTACTTACTATTCATTTCCTTTAGTTTTGTAATTTTATATACAATTAGTATTTGCATTTTATGTATTTCTTTGAGCAGCACTTTCATTCTTATCATTTCTTTTATACAATATTCATTACTTTGAAGTGGTTTTATGAATATGGTACATGATCATGAGTGTTATAATGATTGATTGATATAATAATACCATAAGGATCATAACTTCAAAGACTTCTCATTTGGTTAATATCTCAGAATAAAAAGTCACCCTAGATCTCCATCTACATCTACATATTGTTAGAGGAGATAGGAGTGGAACTCATGAGTTTGAACGCATAAAGAGTAGATCATAATGCACTATCAAATTTGAGCATTTAATTTGTTAGTTCTAGTTGTTAGAAAATAGGGTCACTACTTGGGGGTGGGGAGGGAGTGAATCAATACCGATAGCGAATACACAACTTTAAAACTTTTTCCACCAACACAATTAATCAAACATTCAATAGCATATCATCATCAGATCTAAGCAAATAAACCATAGAAAAAAGTCAATATAATCATGCATATGAGACACAAATCACATCACATAGGGACATTGGATGTTAGGTGGAAAACCCACATGGGAAAAACCATCGTGCTATTGCTGCTCTTTTTTTGTTAATTCTTCAATCAAATTGATTTGCGTCATTCAGTTGGCCTCTACTAGCGAGGACCCATAACCCCTTCTCTAGTTTGTTGGCCACAACCTACTAAAGGCCACCACCTTCATCAGTTTTCCAACCACCACTGGAAGGAAGCCTCTACTCCATGAGCAAGTTCTCCAGCCTCTACTGGAAGGAGCCACCACCCGTATCTTGTTCAGCCACCACTGAATGAAGGCCATAACCTCCTCAACCTCTCTAGGGCCACATTTCAAAATGCATCAAACTAGACCCCAAATATAACATCAAATGAATACATCACTACATTACCAACCCTCTCCAAACCAATATTATCAACACAAGTATATCAAAAACACTCTCCAACATGTCATTTATTTAGTTCAACAAATACAATCAACATCAAATCCTATTTCATCTCTTCAACACTCCCACCATACACTGAGAACAATATAATCTTCTCATCACTCAACATGAAATTAACAACAACTCGTGACAAATACCATACAATAGACAACAACATATAACTGATCCTCACTTATAAGATACACATACTATGTCTATTGACACTTAAGAGCCAAACATACACACCACACTAATATAAAAGGCTTCACATATGTATGACATTCATGAACTCAACCACTTGACATCTCAAACAATAT
Source organism: Pinus taeda (assembly GCA_000404065.3). Taxonomy (NCBI): domain Eukaryota; kingdom Viridiplantae; phylum Streptophyta; class Pinopsida; order Pinales; family Pinaceae; genus Pinus; species Pinus taeda. The sequence continues at coordinate 63,702 of APFE031718373.1, read as the reverse complement.
TCCAGTAGCTCTATCTATGCCAATTAAACTTGCTAACACAAGGTTAGCTATATAAAAACAATAGAGCCAATAATACTTGTTCTATCATCAATCCTTTGCCCATACTTGATTTGCTACAGCTCTGCACTATGACTCTTCTGCTTGCATTCAATTGTCATTTTGTATGCATACCATATTCCGCCTCTCTGTCATGATCTCTGCTCATGCTTGATTTGCTACATGTCTGCACTATGTCATTAATCTTTGCAGACTATTTCTTTAGCTCAAGCTTTGTTGTTATGCTTGCACTATCTCTCTAACTCTATCAAGATATCTGCAATATGAATTATGTATACATAATTGAAACAAGACACCTATCTATCATGATCTTTACAAACATATACACATCACTCTTATAGGGTTTCTCCTCTATAGTAGGAGAATGCGTTCCTCCAACAACAACTTCTATCCAAACCTTGGATATAAATAGATGTGTCCCGATGTTCTAAATCAATCCAAGCAAATAATCAAAGAACACTAAATCAACCACTCTCTTCGAACCTTATTTTAATTATTATAGGAAAAGCACTAGTTTTCTAGAGGTTGTTTTCCATTTTCTCGCTCTACAAACCATAATGCACCCTATGCCTTCAAGAAAAGTGTTATATTGAGGGGTAACATAGGGCTCATGAATAAAACTTGAGTCATAATGTAGTTTCCCTTGCATTATCTGTGTTACCTTTTATTCAACCCCTTTTTTGCCCAAAAAATCATCTGCAAGCATCTCTAAGGCAACATGGGTACTCCTTGGATAAGGAATTAAATTCTACATCCAACAAGTGTTGCCACTCCAAATTTGAGTAAAATTGTAGGGAGATATGTTGAAAAAATAGTTTTATTTATTTATTTTTGTACTCCAAAAATGGTGAATCATCCCCCGTAGTTGACATCATCATCTTGAATCCTATTGGTTCTTATAAAGTTGATTTTGGTTGTACATTTTTTTGAGGCCCATTTTAGACCCCAAGATTTATCTAATGCAAAGATATTAGCAACTCTTTCTTCTTGATAGTGCTTTTTGGTTCATGCTATTTAAAAATTCAACCAAGGAGGGGACCTACACACCAAGGAAGTAAAGGACCCTACCAAGGGGATGCTTGTTCAACTAGCTTAGTCCCCACATGTAATATTTATCCTTCCCATTAATAATATACTTTTCTTTATGTTATTTCAAATTACTTGTTCATGTTCATGTTTAATGTTGTATTTTATTTCTTCTCATCTTTCTGATTGCATGAATAAGTTGTAGTTTCTTTCTTCTCTTTCTTATTTTATGAATAAGTAAGGATTTGAAGATTGCAAAGTAGATCAAAGGTATGGGTTTCACATTCTAAATACCATTTTTTCTGGATCTAACACAACCATTAGATTAGTATAATTTCTACACCCTTCTTGAATTTTATACCCCACTTGGATAACCTACATGTCTAGAATATGGAACATCATGAGCTTCATGAAACACTAATCTTCATAAACTAGTTTGATATGACAAATAAACTCAATTCCTCCGTAGCACAACCCCAAATTCTACTAGGTGGTAATCTCATACTTCATATTTTATTTTCCACCCGAATCTTCCCTAATAAAGCTTGACATGCCTCTTAATATAACCAACTATTTGAGGATCACATTCTATTCATTATTCTCAAATCTGATCGAGCTTGGGAAATTGTCCATATATGCCTTCTTCTACTCATTGAATTTTCCAATATGTTCTTCTTCCCTTTGATGTGTAATATTTCATAATCATGACTACTCGTGAATTCTACCCATCAATATTATTTGGCATTCAACTAAGGTTGAATCTATAAATATCTTAAAATTTCATGATCAAAATGCAAATCAAATTTTCGATTGATCAAGTAATAATTCCACCCCTTTAATGCTTGTATTATATATTAGAGTTCTAAGTCATGATTTGGGTAATTCTTCTCTTAAATATTTAACTTCCTAGACTCGTAATTGACCACTCTTCCATTGTTCTTCAATACTCGATCAACACTTTCTACATTGGCATCTATGCATATCAAAGAATCCTTATTAAAATATATTAATACTAATATAGAGGTTAAAGAAATAAATTTCTATAGTTCTTGAAACCTTTCCTTATGTAAAATTGTCCATTAAAATTTTGGTCCTCTACCTTACAAATTCAACAATTGTCTTGTAACTTTGAAAGTATTTTGACAAATTTTAGTAACAACATGCTAAACCCAAAAAATTTCTCACTTCTAAGGCAATATTTGAGGTATGTCAATTGGATATTGATTCAATTTCCTTAGGATCCCTTTTTAATCCTTCCTTTATATAACATGTCCAAGATAGTAAATCTCTTCCTTAAAATGTTCACTCTTACTCAACTTTGGCATATAACTTATGGTCTTCCAACTTCTGCAAAAAATATCTAGAGATGTTCTTCAAACTCTTTCTTATTCTAGGAATAAATCATAATGTCATCAATAAATATCAACACAAAATTTGTAGTTATTTTTGGAAAAAATCATTCATCAATATCATGAAAACTTGGTCTGATGACTCCTTTATCCAATAGCTCCTATAATTTCATTTGGAGCCCACTAAGCTCATTAGTTCCCAACTAATACAATTCCTTGGATATTAGAGTTGTTCTAGGCACTAGATCAATTCTAGAATTCACTTATCTTATTGGAGGAAATCTAAGTAAATCTTCCATAATACATCCGTAAATTCTCTTACCATTGACTACTTATATACTACAATACTAAGTTTCTATTTTTTTTATTTGTTTTAAATTATTATTATTATTATTATTTTTTTTAATCCATGTATTCCAAATGAGGAATATACATGTTTCGTTCCTTACATCAAAGTTCATTATGTCACTTATGAGAATTGAACTTGGGTGGTGAGGATCCTAATCGTTCCTCCCGACTACCTGGGATAAACCCAATTGAGTACGACAATACTAAGCTTACCTAATACTTCATCAATGTGAATAAGGGAACCTTTGCACACACCACACTTGGCTTGCATGAATGCTATTAGTCTTTACTATAATCATGTTTTTATCCCCTTGGACACTTCTAGCCATGCTTTCATAGTCTAAACATTCTACCTTCTACTCAATAAAATTTACCTTGTTTGAGTGAAGCTCTAACCAATATTATTCAATATACCATTGTAAGATCCTAAACCTAATTAATAGAAACAAATAACATTCATCCATGTAGCTAGATATAATTCTTGGTGTCAATATAAGTTTGTAACTTCTTAGGATCTTGGAGCTTTGTGGCATGAAGCTTAAAATTGGCCACAACTTTATGGGATCTAAAATGGTTAGTACTTCCTATCTTAATTACGGAAGTGTATGGATATCCAGGAATATTACCTCGAGATTGGATCCAAGAGGCCTAATACTATACTTGTTGGTCATCCATAGTTGCATATATGTTACCTCTAGCTACCTCCCAAAATATATATTTAAGTTCCAATTGATTCATTGTTCCCTTAGTTTAATTCTAAGACTTCAAACACTAGTAATATTTATGTCCCAAATATCCACATTTGTAACATTTGATCCTTTGGCCAGAATATCTAATGTTCCATCATGGTCTTGCTCCTCTTTTCAATTTGAGTCACATCCTCAAACAAAAATTTATTTGATCTAGTCTCCTTCCCCAAAACTTCTTATGGTTGATCCTTTTTAATTATTCTTCCTCTCAACTCCTTATTTTATTGCGCCTCTACTCTAAATTGATAGGCTAAAAATCTTGGGTAAGGATTGGAGGGTATTAAAAGTCTCTTCCCATTCAATTTCAAATTAGAAAAGATCTAGTTATTTTAAATTTAACCACACATGGCTAGCAAAACAAAGATTCAAAGGTATGGTGATTTATACTTGGAGAATATACGATAATTGTACATGCAACTCAAGGTAATTTATGCAGGTCGAGGGAGGGTGCTAGACCATTCATTCATAGTGAAAGGTATTCCCACTTAGGGCCTTGTAAAAAGGTTAATAAGGTAGTATCAAGTTGGGCAAGAAGGAAAGCAAAGGAAGCTCAAAATTTTCTTGCCAAATGTAAGGAATATACTAGAATTTTGTTTGAGAACAACACAAGATGTATTTTTATGGAGGAAGAGAGTATGAGACAAACATAACTAGAATAAACCAAAAGGATGCTTCTAGAAGAAAAGGGAAATTGAGTTTAAAGCCTAGGGCGATTCAGTTGATAGAATGAGACAAAAATATTTATTTATTTATTTATTATTATGCTAAAGATTGTAAGTATATAAATACAATTTGGGAGATAAGAAAGCATAAGGAATATATGGATAGAACCCACTCATAAATTGTAAAGAAGGTAAGAAATTCTTTAGGTCATTGTTTCAAGAACATCCAAAGGAAAACATAGAAAATATTATAAAGGTGTCAATTTCTTTTAAATATTGATCAATGCACAATCAAATGAAGAGTTAGAAGCAACAATTACTAAACTAAAAGCAATTTTACATTATTTCAAAAATCATGAGTGTTGGGTATATGTTGTATTCTTTGCATGACTATCCCCATGAGTTGTATAATGCACAAGGTGTAGTAGGGGCTTAAGGGCAGTGCTCCCGAAAAAATATTTGGGTGATTTTTTCCGTCTATTTTTGGTGGTTTTTGGCACATGCTGGTTTTGTAGTTTTAGTTAAGGAGCTATGATTGCATTCTAATCTAGGATAAATGGATTGGTGGTTCATGGATGGTATATGATATATATGTTGTATTGTGACATTGTACAAATGAATATATATTGAAAAATCTTGCTCATTTCCTAGTTTTGGGTTTCCAGGATAAAATCTCTGTGTTTATGTCTTTGTTTTCCATTGCATATTTTTTATTTTACTATTAATATATTTGCAACAATTATTTATACAGGGTTAAAGCCTACATTTGGTATCATAGTAGTTTTGGCTTAAGGGGACTCCTTTGTGGCTAAGGTGTTTGGCTTGGGCATGTGGTAGACCCTGTTATAGGGAGATCTACAAAAGTGAGTCTTGTGGGAAAAGGAAATGATGATCAATTCAAAGCTAGAGATCGAGAAATTTAGTGGGAAGAGTTTTGTGCCGTGGAAGCTCAAAATGGAAGAATTGTTGGTGTACAGAGATCAGTGGATCACTGCGAATCCAAGTATTGTAGTAATAGGGATGTCAACAAAAGATTAGACCAAGTTGGATCAAAATGTAAAGATCACAACACTATTTTGTCTCTTAGATTCAATATTACCAAATATTTCAGTGGAAGCTACAACAAAGGATTTATGGACAAGTTAGGGGATTTGTCAGTCTAAGTCCCCGATGAACAAATTGTTCCTGTAAAAGAAGCTGTATAACCTAAGGGTGAAGTATGGAGGCTTAGAGTCAGAGCATCTAAATGCATTCAATACTGTGGTAATTTAGTTATTATTTTTTGATAGTAAGATTTTAGATTAATATAAGTGCATTAGTTTGTTATGTTGTCTAACATTTTCGTGATATAGTCTAGTTTTTTCCATATGTATTAATGTAACTGCTTTAAAGTTTGATGAAAGAGTCTAATCCTTATTACCATAGGAGATAAGATGGAAAAACATGGAAAACAAGAATGAATATGCCTTGTCTACAAGAGGAAACTCCCATAATAGAAATAAAAATAATTCCTCGAGTGGGAGATCTAAATCTAAAAGAATATCTAAATCTCTAGGAAAGTTCAAAAAGGTATGTTCGAGATGTGGAAAACAAGGGAATTATAAGAAATAGTGTAGATCCAAAATTGTTGAGAAAGGGAAGGGACCTAAAGATGCCCCTTCTGCAAAAGAAAAAACCTCCTTAGATGGAGGAGGGGATGCGTACTTTTCTTCTTCAAATACACATGTAGATCATGAGGCATCGTTGGTCAACTCAAGCACATCCTTTCATATGAATCTTCACATGGAATGGTTTTGCGAGTGTGAAAAAATTGATGGTGGTGATTTTTTTAAGGAGATAAATCGACAACCAAAATCATAGGACAAGGAAAATTCAAGTTGAAGCTCATGGGTGGAAGGATTAGAACACTCTATAGTGTTCTGCACATCCAGGGATTAGCCAAAAAATTGATTTTTGTAAGAAAGATAAGTGATGTAGGTGTAAAAATAATATTTGAACATGATACTTGCAGGATGGTTCAAGGATCAATGGTATTGATGAGGGGAGTTAAGATTTGAACTTTGTATAAACTATTGAGAAGAAATATTAGTTATGGATGTAACAATTCCATTGTTCTTGAGAGTGAAGCAGGAGAAGGAAAAACTCCCAAAACTTCTAGAAAAAAAGACTATGATGTAGCATAAAAAACTAGGACATATCAGTGAGAAGGGCCTTCAAGTACTATACAATAATGATATGATAGAAGGTATGTCTAATTGCTCACACAATTTTTATTTTTGTGATTTTATTTATTTATATGGGAAGCATAATTAGGCAAGAGTCTCCTCTGGTTCTACGACGTCAGAGGGAATATTACAGTTGGAACACAATGATGTATTTGGACTTGTGTTGGTTCTATCATTGGGTAAATATTTTTATTTTGTCTCATTTATAAATGAATTCTTGAGGAATACATGGATTTATTTCCATAGGAAGAAATATTAAGTATTTAACAAGTTCAAAGAGTTTAATATTCTCTTGGAAAATTGGGAAAATAATGAAATTAAGGTATTGAGGATAGACTCACGGTAGGTAATTCTATGGGAATGAATTCGAAGCATTCTGTAAGAAGTGCAATATAGCAAGGAATAAGACTACTCCATACACACCTAAAAAAATGGAGTTGGAGAAAGGATAAGCATGACATTGATGGAGAAAGCAAGGAGCATGCTCATTGGTTCCGAGTTAGGATATGAATTCTGGGAAGAGGCAATAAACATTGCGTGTTATCTGGTAAATATATCACCCTCATCAACATTGGATAACAAGACTCCACATGAGGTATGGCATGGTAAGAAACCTTTTCTTAAAGTATTATTGTATTTGGTTGTGATGCTTATTTACAAGTTCCAAAGGAGAATAGAAGTAAGCTAGATAAGAATGCTGAATAATGTATCTTTATTGGATATAAAGATGGTATAAACGGTTATAAGTTTTGAGGCCAAGAAACTAAGAAGATTGTGCATGGTCAATATTTGGTATTTATAGAAGTAAAAGTTGTTGCCAAATAAGAAGTCCTACCCAGGGAGAAATAACCATAAAAGATATAGTTTGAGTTGAAGTATAATGAATCAAACTCTATAGAAGAATAGGAACTAGAAGAAGAAGAACTATAGAATATGTCATTGAGGATATCGGTTCAAGAAAGAAGGAAACTAGAAAAGTACACTCGACTTGATTTCCATTTTAATTTTGCGTTGTATATTACTGGTGATGATCCTAGAAATGTTAGGGAGGCAATGGATTCAGAGGATGGAAAACTTTGGAAAAATGCCTCCTTTCCCATCAGATAGTGCTTCCACTTCTTCACAGCTTGCACCATGGCATAGAGCTCCTTGTATTAGGTGGGGTAGTTAAGAATTTCACCATGAAACACTTCAGAATAGTAGCATACAAGCCTTCCTTTCTACATCAAGACAACTCCCATAGCATACCCACTTGCATTTGTCTCCACTTCAAAGGGTGGGTGTAAGTTTGGTTATGTTAGAACTGGTGCTTGGCTGATCTTTTTCTTTAACTCTTCGAACACCCTTTTCTAACCTTTTCCCCACTATAAACTCTTGCCACTTGTTGTTATGGAGTGGAGCAATGATGCTACCACTGAAAATGAGGATATGAACTTCCTCACGTACTGTGTTTCCCCAATAAAACTCCCGACCTCAGAAACATTAGTAGGCACTGGAAATTTCATGATGGCCTCCATATTGGAAGGATCTATCTCCAGTTCTCATCCACCGATCACATACCCCAGATACACAAAAGGCTACTAAAGGCTACTATGAAAACTCGCACTTCTTGAGATTTGCTAACAATTGGTGCTTCTTCAATGTTTTTAGCACTTGCGTCAAATGTGACATATGCTCCTCCCAGGTAGCACTATATACTAGTATATAATCCAAATAGACAATAACAAATGAATATATAAACGGGTGTAGTACGTCATTCATTAATATCATAAATGTAGTTGGTGCATTACATAGGCTAAATTGCATGACTAACCACTCATATAAACCTTGTCTGGTTTTGAAGGTGGTCTTCCATGTATATTCTTCTTTGAATCGAACCTCGTAATATCCACAATTCAATTCCAACTTGGTGAAGTACTTTTCTTGTTTCAATTGATCTAGCAGATCATCTATCCTAGGTAGGGGGTATTTATTCTTAAGTGTGACTTTGTTCAACGCCTTATAATCTATACACATTTGCTAATTCCCATCCTTCTTCGGAATAGTGATGATGGGTGACCCACATGGTCATGTACTTGGTCAAATGACACCCTGTTCCAACAATTACTACAATTTTTTCTTCACCTCACTTGCTTCTATAAAAAATTGCCTGTACATCCCAATATTTGATAATGGGGAGTATGGAAATATCTATATCTCATGGTCCACTTCTCTCTTAGGTGGTAACCCTTTAGGCTCTTGGAACACATCCTTGTATGCCTCTAATAACTCCTCCAATTATTGTTTATGTTTCTTAGTACACCCCTCCAGAGATGCCTTGCCTCTTGTTGACTCTTCTTCAAAGTGACTTTCTCTTAAAAAAAATAAAACATACTTCTTGCTAGATCTGATCAATCTCTTGGCTTGGTTGGAACTTACCAGTGAGATTTTTGACTTTCCTTTGTGCGTGTTGATGATGAACGATTTTATGTCCTTGATGAGCCGATACTATTTAGCTCTCTTCATAAATATAGCATTAAGCATGTACATGTATGGACTCCCAAACACGACTCCACATACATAAATGGGAACCACATCTAGGTCTACTTGATCAAAAAAATCAGCGCTGATAGCAAAAATGATTTTACATTGTTTTGTTACCTTCATCTCTTCATCCTTGTTTACCCATCCTTATGGATATGGGTTTGGATTATCATGAAATTCCAGCCCCAACTTAGTGACCAACTTTGCTGCAATGAGATTCGCCTGCAATCTTGAGTCAAATAGAGCATCAATCTTTGTCTTCTTGACCTGTATCTTTAAATGGAAGAGGTTGGTCATTTATTTCTCTGCTTTTTGTTGAAGGCTACTCAGATTCATCTCCTTTTGTACTGACGTACAGACGATATTCTCATCCACATATGAGCTTATTTCAATTTGTTTGCTCGAATCAGTCGCCGTGAGATTCTTCTTCTTTTTATCTTACTTCTTTTTCTTTGGGTTTAGCTCTGGATGCAACTTCCAACATTTTTCCTTTGTATGGCCATAGATGTTGCAGTGATTGTAGTGGTGGATTGGATCTTTGCACTGGTGTGTTGTGGTTGTCTTCTTCATATATCTTCCCCCATTTTTCTTCTTCTTCCCCTCCTTAGAAGCTTCTTGTTGCTCCTTCTTCTTTGATCCATTTATTTCTATATCTTCGGGCCTATTTTCTCCAAGTACTGTGCCTGTGCACAAGCCTCGTCCATTGATTTTGGCTTGAACAACATCACTTGCTCACATAGATGGCAGTGCAGAACCCCCAAATACTTGAGGAGTACATTTGGGTTCTTTGGAGAGATACCCAATATTATATCCATCTTTCTGAATTTTGTGGTGTACTTCTACACTCTTTGGCTTGGCTTTTGCCTGAAGTAATGCCACTAGATCCATTGGTCCTCCACATACCCAATAGGATAAAACTATGACTTACTGAGGGTTTTGAAATATTCTCACTTATTCACTGAAGGTTTTCCCTCCAACCTCATGGTTTCTGTGTGGCTCTCCCACCAAGTCAGTGCATGGCCCTCTAATTTCAGTGGCACAAATGAGATATTTTTCCCTTCCTTGATATGATGGAAACTAAAATAAACTTCTAGTTGTTGCAACCAGTGTTTTAGCTTCAGAGCGTCGATCTCACGATGATACAACTTGATATAAATGATTTCTTCCATTTTAAATAGAGACCATGATTATTTCATGACACTCGAACTGGCCTGATCTTTTTTAGGTCCTTTCTTTGACTAGTTCTCCATTTCTCCCCGATCTTATAATCCTCGTTCTAATCTTTCCTCTGTATTAATACCCCTATATTCTCCAAATATAACCACCTTTTTATTCAAGACTGCCATGAGGAGGCTTACATTCTGGTTGATATTTGTGACTTGTTCCAATCGCGTAAACCTCACCCTTGTAGGATTATGAGGTTTGTTTACAGATTCGTCAACCATGATTAGGTTTTTACAATTTTTAGCCCCGCCAACCTAGACCCCTGCAATATCCACAAAATACCCAAAGAAACATGCCCTTATACTAAATGATATGTAAATTGTCATGGATATTCCACTGGACAGTTCGTCACAACATATATGATAATATTATATTATAAATTTGAGATTCTACACTATTACAATTTTATTAAATTTGAAGATATATAGATTTAATTATAATTAGTGCATGCATGCAAAGGGAAACTATGCATAAAAGTAGAGAACGAAAAAATAATCTCACACATAAGACACAAGATGTGTTCTCTAGGAAAACCTTTTGGCAGAAAACTCAGGTAGAAGGTGAGGTCGATTCGCTCTCTTTCTCTATTTGGAAATATGGCTGCACGTACAAATAAGTAATGTTTGTGGCCCATGGGCTACTACAGTGCATATATGCTCTCTGTTTTCTATACCTCCTATCTCTCTTAGCTATATTTGCTTAGTTATGGAACAAAAATCTCTCGAAAGAAAGGAATTCCTCTTCCTCCTAGTGGTTTGGTTATAACACAGTCTGGTACCCTACTAGTGGTTAATTTTGACTACACAACTCTTAACTATTGTTACGATATAAACTCTTCTAGAGTCTTTTACATCATAATCATGCGCCCAACCCATTTTCCGTGAATAATGGGGGTTGACGTGGCATCCTCCCGAACTATAGGTGTGAAAACGGGAAGGTCAACTTCTGAGTGGCATACCTTTTGCATACAGACTCTGATTGATGTGCTTCTTGCACCATTGGAAGGATCTCTATGTAGAATTGCATGAAATTATGCCACGTTATAGTGGTAAAATTTTAGCCCCAAAAAAATGTTTTTTTGTGCCTCAAAACATTCCTGGAAGGTTTTTGACCCCATTTTGCCAAACTGGGTCCCACCAGTAAAAATGGTCATATGAGCTGATTCCTCCACTTTTTCCACTCCAAATACATTGAGATGGATGAAAAAATATAATGATCCGATCTAGATCAATTACATGGAGAAATTTACTTCACCAAGCTTGATCTTCGTTTAGGATATCATAAAATTAGAATGAACGCTGATGACATTCTGAAAATAACATTCAGAACTCATGAGGGTCATTATGAATTTTTGGTCATGCCTTTTGGACTTACTAATGCACCTTCCACATTTCAAGTTTTGATGAATTCAATTTTCAAACCCTTCCTTAGAAAATTTGTGTTAGTATTTTTTGATGATATACTAATCTACAACAAGTATTGGAAGGATCATGTTCAACATGTTGACAGGGTGCTCAAATTATTGGAGGAGAAA